>OVAY01001763.1:0-24846 GCA_900406395.1 Kernera saxatilis | reverse complement strand
GTCAAAGAGATTGCTTAGCTTTGGAAGAAAGTGATTTATGAATTTTGGACTACGAGGTTGTCTATTTATCGGCTAAGCAATTCCAAGTGTAACTTGGAATCGTTTTTTATTTTGTCGGCAACAAATTTCCATATTTTGCTCCTTTTTCCTTTTATTGCCAACAAATTTCCATATTCTTGATACCAAAAACAAAATTTCCATATTCTGATTATCTTTTCCTTTTTTGCAACAAATTCCATATCTTAAATCCTAATGTCGAAAAAAAAAAATCTTAAATCCTAATACCTTTTGAAATTTAGAAAAGCATTACTTTTAATTTTAATTACGTGATTTCGCCACGCTTATGTAGAGAAATGAAGGATAAATAAATTGGAACTCAAGAAAGAAAATATTAGGACAAACCGACAAAGTGTGATACAAAACCTAAGTAAAAGCAATAAAGTATTAGATCGGTTCAGAACATGCAAAGACAAACTATTGGTGATGACCTCAGTACTTAACAGGTGCAAGAATTTCGAGCTGTGCTCCGAGCTTCTCTTCAGCGACCTTCTCGGCCTTGACTCTAAGTTTGTTAAGTTGTTTCTTTCGCTCGTAAACCACTTGAGCTCTCTCCTTCCTCTTCGTCTCCAGCTCCTGTTCGATGGACATTATTATATCAAACGCCATTCATTACCCGCAAAACCTAGCTAGTAGCTAAAGATCTATATGCTTGTTTTACCTATTACTTTCTCAGAACAGATCTAGACACATTCTACAAGCTAAAAATCTTTCTTTCTATCAGTGCGAAAGCTCACACCAACAGAGAAGAAACTAGTATAAGCAATCGAAGTGGTTGAGCATGGAGATAAGAGGAAACACGTACCTTGATGGTGTCATAATGGTTCCACCCAACTTCAGAAGAAAGGCGACCCAACAGACAGTATTTGTGGCCAGCTTGAAGCCTCAAAACCCTGATCAGTAAAAGGGTGATTATGATGCAGAAGTAGCTAAGACACCGAAAGAGGAGAGACAAAGGGTAAAAGGACAAACTTGAGAGCATCGGGGATGACCATCCTCTTGATTTTGTCATATGGAGTAGGGACACCTTCAAATACCTTCAAGCGGGCAAGTGCAGCAGCTCCACGCTTTGTTTTGTGTGGAATCATACTGCAATCAAAAACACATAAACTTTACACTCAGCTAAAATCACTTCAAAACCAAAACTTTCAGAACTTACCCTATCAAATACCTCATGCATTGAATAGAACCGCATAATCATCTCACAGTAATATACTTATATTAATTGAAATAAATCCTACCAGATTCACTCAAGATTTTTCATGATCTCTCAGGATTACAAACACGAACAGAATGCACACATAGAGCTAAATTAAGAGCAGGAGCAAAACACAAAATGTAATAGCTTCAGCGACACAATTAACAGGCGACGAGATAGGTAGCTAGATTTTTCAGAGTGGCTGATTCAACAAAATCGAATTAGAGAAAATTTAAACGGAGAGAGAGATCGATCGATTAACGAACCCGCGGACAGTACGCCAGAAGATTTTGGAGGGAGCACGGAAGTGAATGGGTCCGTGCGAGGGCTTGGTGTTCATACGTTTGCGGAGGAACCTCATGTACTTCATTTTCTGGCGGACAAGTCCACCGGAGAGGCAAATCTCCTCGCACCGCACAATGACAACCTTCTGGCCATTGAGCAGCTCCTTGGCGACGATCGACGCCAAACGCCCCAGCATGTGGTGGCGCGCGTCCACGACCACGCGCTTCGAACATATACCTGATCCTGACACCATTTTTTCCCTTACTGTGTTGAGCGGCTGATGATTCCCTCACCAAATTATATTCGAGGAGAGTTTTCTCGACCTAGGGTTTTGGGGGTATTTTCGTCACTTTGTCATGCAAATTCATTCATTTTTTAATAATGGGCCGAAACAATCAATTAGGTGTGCTCTCTCGCTCAGTGAATAAAGGCCCATCCGTGATCGTACGGGTCCATAAAAACTAAAATCATGCATTGGTCAGAAGATTTTAGCTTGAGAGGTAGAAATTGTAATAAGCTATGGATGACTATAGCTCGTATCACCAAAAAAGTTCATCAATTTTAACATGTACTTTACAAGTGGATACATGAAGAAGTTTTAGTACAAGAATCTCAAGCGGACGCAAGAATGTTTAGTGCAACTTCCTTGAGGGAAGGCATGGTTTCTTGCTGATGAACACAGATGCAACGGTTCCTTGTTCTCCTCAGGACTTGCCATGGACCTGGATAGCATCTATATCAATTCGAAACACAACAACGATTCAGCTAAACATCAAGAAACCAGAGGAGACTAATTTGAAGGTAAAAGAAAGGGTGTTTTTAACAGATCGACACCTGAAAAGGACACCTCCTTTCTGTCCCTTGAAATTGTGGATGTAGTACACTGTCTCCATCTTCGGAAGAAGTGTCTCGGTAAGTGCAGCCAGTTTTGGGTAAAAGAACTTGGGGTAGTCTTTTGTTTTGTTATTTTTAAGGAAACAAGAGTCTCTCTCTTGAGTCAGCTTTCTCTTCTGGCTCTCAAGTAGTGATGCAAATGGAAAAAGAGTCTACTTTGTTTCACTGATGAGAAGAAAAAGGATACAGCCCGATCTTATGCGGTCAAGTTCTCCATTGAAGATGATCAGTTTTCGGTCAGTGTTCACAACAGCTTCCTTGAAGAGCTCTTCCACTACGAGCATCTCTGAGTGGGGAAAGAGGAACAACAAAGGAATGAGTCAGATGCGGATATTGTTCACAAAATGATAAGGGGGTTTCAGGGAATTACCGTTGACATTAAAATATGGGTATGCGACAAGGAACAGTTCGTCTTCTGGCTTTACTCGATCCGCCATTTTTACTCTCTCAAAGAAACCAAAGTCCTCAAAAAGAGAAGGTTTTGTCAGATAGTCCAACTTAAAGTAAGTTCCCCCAAAGACTGTCTTTTGAGCAAATTTGACTTCGTTTGCTTCCGGGAAGAACTGAAATCATGTTATGCAAATTCTTTTAATATGGATTGTGATAGATGTTGAAACTATCGTTATTTGGATAACAATAGGTAGTAGAATACATACAATTCTTGTGCTTCGAGCCTTTTCAGGAGATAATAGACGGTCACAAAACTCGCGTATCATATTTATACTTTCTGTCATTTCTGTGGCTCCTTCACCATCACCTAACACAAGTAAAATTAGAACAAAAAAAAATAATATCTAGTAAGCAAGAGGGAAAGGCCTTCACTGAAAAATTGCATCAGATGAAAGTATTACCTGGCACAGATGCAAGACCAGATGTTGGGAACTCAATTTCCTGTAAAAGGGTTCCCTTGGATCACGAATGATACATGTTTCGTAGATCCATTTAAAACAACCATTGCAAAACTCACCATTAGCTGTTTCTCGTCCTTCAAAGCCAATTCAACTGCTTGTTTGGCCTGTATTTTTCAAGCACAAAACATCATACCCCCTAATGCTTTAGCTTTACAAGCAATTTTGCATAGGAAAACCTGAAATCTATAAACTTTAGCTACTTTTTCTACCAGAACACTACTGTCTTCAGAAGGGAAACTATAGAATGTCATGATATAGTGATACATAACTCAATATTGCTAGCTGATTTAAGACCCGGAAAGAGATTAGATATCCACAACCCACAATTAAAAAGAAGCTTACTTGGTTAAGGAGCTCGAAATAATCACCAGGAAAAGGTACATTCTCCACAGATGTGTTATATCCTCCAGAAACAGAACAAACTCTATACTTGAGATTCCTATTAGTCTTGGTAGTATCATTGTTCTTCCAATATAAACTACACAAACCAGTCTACAAAACCAAATTGAAACGAGAAAACACAGTCAACTGATTTTAAAGAACAGAATGGATCAATTAGAAATCTCTCAAGAAAAGCATCTCGTAGCAGAAACATTCAAGCTGATGCGTGTATGACTCGGTCTTGCAATTAAATTAAATTTCATAGCACATCACTCAATCTCAGAGAAGACGAAATTAAGATAATTACAAATCTATATAACAAATCTCGTACCCAAAACCAAGCAAACACAGCTATCTAATCAAGCAAATTAGGATTTATGGGCATAAGAAAGTAACTCGAGAGTGAGGACAAGCTGGAGATGGACAGCGTAAACTGAGAATTGGAGAGAGATAAGAAGATACAGAAACTCAAAGCCATTCCAAGAGAATTTCTCAGCGACAAGAAATTACGAGGCAACATTATGGTCTACCTTAGAGTTAGACACGAAATTTCCGGCTAGAGAAGCCGGTGAGACGGTGGTTGAGACGGAGAACGACGGTGACATATGGACCGTAGAAATGAAACAGTGTTTTTTCTGCTTCAGAATCCTGTGGAGTGGGGAATATCGCCGGAATATTTGTGGAGGGAAAATTTGTGGGCTCCACGGTTAAATGCATATTTAATTATTAATATTAATGTTGAAAGAAAAGGAAAATCTCACTAATTAAGTGATATTTATCTGAAGTTCTGAACAAATTACTCCGACTTCCCAAGTAAGTGACCATATGAAAATCTCACTTTGGTATCTTACAAACCGAAAGGAAATAAGAGTAATTTTTATTTTATCACTAATATTTATTAGTAGAAAGTTTTCCTCTACAAAGAAAAGAAAGCCTTTGATAAAATAAATGATAGTAACTTTTTGTAAGTGTAAATAACCAAAACCTTCAGTTTCAAAAAAAAAAAATAAATAACCAAAACCTTCAATATTTGGTTTTTTCTCTCTTCTCCTTTTGGGCAACCTAAATGGTTAAAAAAGTCGGTCAAAGGAAAGTTAACGACTTATTTAGTCTAAGCGTCTAATTAAATCTATTTAGATTGTTGATTAATATATTTATAATTAATGTTTTATTTTATTAGATAAAATTTACTAATATCACACTTTTAGTCTCACATTAATTATATATTATAAATATAATAATACGGAAAAAAATCTCTAATTAATTACCGATTATTCCTAGATTTATTATTGGCTTGAAGCCTAATCAGCGCTTAGCTAGTTGTCATGGGATTAGATACACTTGACCAGCCACTAAAACATACAAGGAAAAAAGCGGTTGGTGAAAGTGTGCCCATTTCAGATTCCAAATAAAACCTTCTCCTTCCTCCTCTCCACTTTCTACCAGAAAACCTTTCAGATATTTCTTTCTCATCATCGGAGATGGGCGGAGATGGCGAAGTTTTTACCTTGGCGGAGGTTTCTCAGCACAGTAGCACCCAGGATTGTTGGATCGTCATCGACGGCAAGGTCCTAACCCCCGATCTCTTCTTCTACTCTCTCGTTTTTATCTAAATTCTTATTCCATTTTCCTTAGTTTTCCCCCTGGCTTTTTCTTCCCGCCTAGATCCTTGAGCGTTTCGGCATCCGGTTATAGTATCTCTCTCCTTCGTCTGATCCGATTTTGCAGCTGTTATTCGGGGGGATTTTCGTGTTCGACTGAAATACTCGAGTGTTAACTTGGATTTACGTACCTGAACAATTTTTGGGCTAGATCTGATCTTCTCTGCGAGATTTATCACATAGGAATGGGGTCCGTTTGCTAAATCGTACTCTTCGTAGATTCATATTTCAATGTGACATCAGAAATTACTCCATCTCTGTTTGGTCTCGTTTCTGTGGCTAAGCCAGTGACGTTTGCTGTATGTTTGATATGTGAAAAGTTAAAAACCTCCTTATTTATGTCTCTAATCGTGTCGAATTAAGGACGATTATGTGATAGATCTCCCAAGTTTACAGTTGTTTTTTTTTTGGTTTTTCATTTCGATGGTATATAGGTCTATGATGTGACAAAGTTCTTGGACGACCATCCTGGTGGTGACGAGGTGATCTTGACTGCTACAGGTAACATAGAGATCACTAGATTATTATGTCTTTGAACTCCTACACATCTTTCTTGGTTTGTGAGCTCATGATATGTACATAGCCACACATTTTTTATGTTTAGATTGAGAAACCACTTAGTAAATTACCTTTTCTTCTCATGAGGTTAGGATATTCCTGATAACAAACATGTGTTGGCTTTCAGGGAAAGACGCGACCGATGATTTTGAGGATGTGGGACACAGTTCGACTGCAAAAGCCATGCTAGACGAGTACTATGTGGGTGATATTGACTCAGCCACTGTCCCAACTAAAACCAAGTTTGCTCCTCCTCCAAAGCAGACCGAGTCTAACCAGAACAAGAGCTCCGACTTTGTCATTAAGATCCTTCAGTTCCTTGTTCCTCTTCTCATCTTAGGCTTGGCTCTCGGTATCCGTTCTTACACCAAGACTCCTTCTTCTTGAGGACTCAATTGAGGCTTGAGGGTCTGCTTCTGTACTACTTGGTTACACTCTTTGCCTTTATCCCTGCCTGTCTTGTAACTTGTAAGACATCAGATATTTTTCTCTTTTGCAATCAAGTGGATATGTGATGTGAGAGACCGTTGATTTCAAAACATCTACCTTTGTTGTCTTATATCAATCAAACCCATTTACAAGGTCGAACTCGATAATTAAAAATAGCACTCACTCGCAGACTAATCTCAAGCTTTGTCTTTGCACTCACTTAAAAAGCAGCAATAGGTAAGAGAAGAGAAGAGAAGAAAGAAAATGATAAAAATGGTGAAACTTTAAACTGAGCTAATCCGTGCTTGCACAAGTTCTCTCCATCACCTTTGAATCTGTTCTGAAAGACTGCTTTGACGGAGAGCTTGATCCTCTTGAAGAACTATGCCCAAAGAAGCTAAGTTTCCCCATTTTCTTTGAGAAACTGCTCATGAATTTGCGCGAATGAGACCTCTGCATATCTCTCTTCATACAAATATGCTCCTTCTCTAGATCGTTAAGTCTCATTCTCAACCTAGCTAACTCGAGTTTCAGTTCCCGGTTTTCCCTCCTCAGAGACGCATAGTTGTCTTTGGGCGACATTGCTGCGCTGAGAGCTCCACTGTTTATTCTCCATGACTGTTGTAGGTGCTGCTTTGGCTTTGTCTCTTCGTCTGAGTAAGAAGAGCACAAGGAGCTTCTAAGCTTCAGTTGCTCAAAGTAGAGAACTTGAACTATGGATTGCAGAGGAAGCCGTTCGTTTTGCGCAGCGTGTGCTCCAGCCTCTTGTGAGAGTTTCTGGAAGTCAATAAGTTTTGACAGCTTCTTCTTGTCTGAATCTGATAACCCTTGATGTGCCTGAGAGGCGTGAGCATAAACCTAACATAAGTATCAACAAGACAAGAAAGGTAAAATTGTGCTGAAGCAAGTTACCTTAAGATAGAGATCAATGGCGCGGTATAAGCCATCATGAAGGGTGCGAGCATGAAGTGGTAAGGCTTCTGCAATGAGCAAGAATTTGGGAAGATCAAGGTTAGCATCGGGAGCAATCTCAGCAAGATAACTGTCTACAAGCTTTGCAACTTTAAACATGGCGCTTTGTGAAGGCGAATGTGGACTATCGCCTTCAAACACAGACTCTTCATCCTCGCTGTCATCTCCTCCTTGTTGTGAGAAATTCACCAAGATTCTGTGAACCGTGTCAATTTCGAACAAAGTGTCTCCTGCGTGACGAAAAGACGGGATCAAGAGATCGTCTAGAGTCGCCATATCGAGCTGAGAACCGATCCTCCTCTCTAGATCAAGCCTGCAGGAAACTGAAGTATCAAGCATGACTGCTCTTCTCAGTAACCCAAAGAGAAAACTTATGGGAACCACCAGTTTTTCGACAGGCAAAAGCGTAACAATTGTCTCAACAATGGTTTGTTCATGTTCATGATGATGACCAGTCTCAGATCTCTTTGTCAGCTCTCTCTCGGCGTAACTCACCAAAGAAGCTCCTATACTCTCTGGACGCACGCCACGACACTTCATTGCATTCATCACTCTCTGATACAAATCAATCCTAAGAACCGAAAGATCCTCAATCCACCAATCTCCTCCATCGCTGCTCTTCGCTTGCCTGCTCATGTGAAGCCTCCCTGAGCTACTATACTCCAGCCTTGAGAAGCTCGAAGCGATCTGCTCCGCGCAGGCCTTTGAGGCAATGGCGTCGATGCATCTACTTATGATACTGAGTTCGTCTGCAAGAGGGAGAAGATTCTCGGATTGCTTCAAGACTTCAACACACATTTCAAGGTTCTTGCATACAATGCTCTCCAGATACTCCTCTGTTCGTGAAGCCAAGTTGTCTTTGGAATACTCTTCTGTCATCTCGAGGTAATCAGAGACGCAAAAGAGCTGCGCAACGTTTGAGGATGTGATCTCAAAGTTAATTCCGTAGCAGAATTTGGCTGCTAATTCGAATATCTCTGCTCCTCCTGGGAGATTGAGAAGCTCCACTTTGGAGATATCTGAATCTCTGTGTTCTGCAACGATTCTCCGGATTCTTCCACTTCGAGAGACTAAAGGGAACTGAGAAATGGAGAATCAAACACTGGTTCAGTAACTTCAAAGATTAAGAGAAAGAGAATGTTTATGTTTCTAAGTATGAATATACCTTATGCAGAGCAAAGTTTCCTCCGTTTACTTCTATGGTTATATCACTTGGAACGTCTCGAAAGATCCTGAAAAGTTGCAGTAAAGAACATCATTGGCAGGATTTGTATATATGCAAGATTGAAACAGAGTCATATAAAGACACACTGGTGGTCCAAAACGAGAACGGAAATTGGAAAAATCGCAAGAGAAACATAAGGGTTTCAATTGGTAACAAAAGTGATCAAGTGACTGGCAGTGAAATAGGAACAAAGAAAACAGAACATACCATTCACTACAGCTTTGTCGGGAAGATTTAGCAAGCGAGAGCTTCTGGTGATGGTGGAGATGTTGATGATGCTGTAACAGAAGATGCTGATGATGCTTGTCCATGAAGCAGAATTATGTACAAGAATCAGAGAAAGAAGAAGAAGCCAATTAAGTGGAGTAGTTTGGTGATGGTTAGTTTTTCACTGGCAATTTCCAAAACCAGAGAGAGAGAGAAGAGGGATGGTAATGGAAGTGTTGAATGAGCAATAATCATAACATTTGGTAATGTTTGTTCAAAATCCAAAGTTTTTGTCTTTGTCTTTAGTTGGGTCCCTTTTCGTGTCCCTCCATATTTTTCTCCCTCTTTAGAAATTTCAAGATCAAGCCTTTTTGTCAAGCAACATTGTCAAACGTGAATTAGCCCCGTTTTCTTTGGGATATCAAAAGATTCTGTGCAAAGATGGAATAGAAATATGTTTGATATGAGATGAGCACAAAGAAGAAAATACTGATAAAGGTGTGAGAAAAAAGAAGAAGAAAAAGGGTCAAAAGGCTATCCAAAGGGAAAATGATTTGAGAGTGGGAAAAGTTAAAGCAGAAACAAAAAGGAGTGTTAATTTTGGAAATTTATTACATTCTTAAAACCTCTTTTGGTTTGCTTTTGTCTCTTGTCATCATTTTTTATCATCTTTTTTTCTTCCTTATTTGTGGTAGAAAGAAAATATTTCCAAGCCGTAAGTTCTATTGTATCACTTTACGGTATAATCTAATGTTAATTTGTCTAGTATTCTTTACTAAGCGATAAACAAAATACGATCATTTGACTTCTACCCCAAAGAGGTAAAGCATCATCTAGAGTTTCAAGAGGCCTCCTCAACAAAACTGATGTATCGTCTGATCTATACACCAATGATCCGTTTCTAAGTCCTTTTCGTTCAGCTCATTCTCATCAAAGTACCTCATGCAGTTTAACCATGTTTTGTGCTTAAATTATATAATAGTGGAAAAACACAGCGATTGTCCACCAAATACAAACCACACAATTCATATTTTTATCGTTAGCTTCACAGGAAAATAATGAACCATTCTTTTATACGAGTTTTGCATTCAGCTCAAATATAAAGTTATAAACTATTTCACGCTTTCTTTCTACGTCAGCACTATCTTAACCTTAATTAACTCCAAAAAACATTTGGTTCTTTTCCAAGTAAATAAATGTAATTTTCGTGGAAAACACGAAATTGACTCCTTACCTATTTCTAATTAATACTCCTATATAATACATTTTCTCTGTTTGTAACATTCTGTAAAGTATTAGATGACCACAGCTCTCCTATTTAAGTTTTTAACAATCGTATGTTTCTTGTTTTTATATAGTTTATTTACTTTACTCTTTTTTTTGAAAAAGGTTTTACTTTACTCTGATAGGTAGATTTTCTTTTACATACTCATATGAACATTAAGTTAACCTTTTCAACACAGTGTTAAGTCATAAATCACTTCTAAATTATCGCAAATCACATAAATTTAATAGTTTGATTGACTATTAAAGTCGCACTCGCCCCTCTACAGTAACGATATATTTATTCTAAATCAGACAAGTTTAGAGTTTGTTGGTTGGGTTGTGTTGCGTCTTGCGTGTGATGTCGATTAGTGTTATTGCTTGAATCAAGTAGGGCCCTAATCACGTTCTTCATTACTTCTTTCACATTCACATTGCTTATTAAATCAAAATACATTTTCTAGTGAGGCAAGTGATCTGTTGATTTTGGAAATACCGAAAAACTAGTATATATCGTAAATTATTTATTTAGCCTAATAAATTTCCGAATAAACCAATTTTCAAAAAATTGTTGAGATCTTGTTAGGTGTACTGAAAACAAGGAAAAATATAATTTATTTTTCTAATTTCTTTTTCAAAGCTCATTTATAAATTATAAAATCTCAAAACAAACCTTAATCCTAATGAGACTTTATAAAAAAAAACCTAAGAACCCAAAAACCTAGGAAATGATCTGTTGTAGAATAATCGATAAATGTCAATTTCGATAAATTAAACCAGATTTATAATAAGTTGTAACAGAATTCCACATGTTAGCCTGGATTTTGTGTCCTCACTTTCATAAAGGAACCTCGCTTTAAGCCTGGATTTTGCGTGGCACGTAGCCACGTACGTTGTAAAAAATCAAAGAGTAGTATAATTAATCCACTCTTAAGTTGATGGATATCTAATATGGATCGGTTTTGTATGGATTTATCATTTAATATCGGTTCGCATTCTGATTTCATATTTTTGTTTTTTATAGAAGGCGTGACTCATCAAATTAAGGTGGTGATTGTTTGAGTGGTTTTTGGTTTTAGATTTTGGTTTTTATATTTTGGTTTTTGGTTTTTGGTTTTTAGATTTTGTTTTTTGATTTTGGTTTTTAGATTTTGGTTTTTGATATTTATATATATNCTATAAATGGCCACCTTCCATTTATGGAAAGTTTCCAAAGACGAAAACTTCTCGAAAAAAAGAATCTTTTGTACAATGAGACTTTTTAAAATAGAAAGTTTCCAAAAATGGAAAGTTTACAAATCAAAAAACATTTTAAAAAAAGAATCTAAATTAGAAAAGTGGATTTGAGATTTAGATTAAATTACTTTAGCTAATTAAACAAAAGAGGTGGCTATGATTTTGAGACTCGACGATTGCGGCTTGGGAATGGCGGCAGGAAAACTCGGGATGGTGAGAGGCTCACGGTCTCAGATGGGCTCAGGTTCGGATCTGCGGGTGACGACGGCGAGCTCGGTGATCGGCGGCCAAAATAGTTTCACAAATTGTATGTTGGGCTGGAATCGGGCCAAATTTTTGCAACTTATGATTCATTAAGATTAAGGTGGTGATTGTTTGAGTGGTTTTTGGTTTTTAGATTTTGGTTTTTGGTTTTTGGTTTTTAGATTTTGTTTTTTGATTTTGGTTTTTAGATTTTGGTTTTTGATATTTATATATATTTTTCTAAAAAAATTATAAAAGATGTTTTTTTTTTAATTTTCGTTTAAGTTTTTAAATTATTAAAATAAATATGTAGAAGTTATTAATAAGGAAATATGAATACCAAAAACTTATCTTTTAACTATTTATTTGTTAAAAATTATAATTAATTATTTATTAAAAATTAATCAATAAAATAAAAAGAATTTATAGGTTCATATTATTTTATTATCATGAAATATGCATTAAAAGTTATTTTCAAAGAAAATAAATATTTAATAATATTTATTCAAATAATTCTATTTTTAACAAACTATTATTATATTTTAATGAAAAATAAAAACTCGTAAAATATTTTATAAATAGTATTGAAAATTACTTATTAAAAAAGATATATGTTTAGATAAATAAGAAAATAATGTGATAGATGTTTGTAGATATTGTTATATACAAAACTAATAAATGTAAAATGAAAAAAAGATTGTCGATGGTTTTTTGAGAAGAAACTCCAATAATGTAGATTTTGGATTTTCTTTGAAAATTAGTTAAAAGACATATAAACTAGTTTCCCTATTTTGTAGGAAATCTTTTTTGTTAAAATTTTGATTGGCTACAAAATAGATTTTTGGAAAAACAAAAGCCAAAAACCATTTCAAAAACTACAACCAATCAAAGCCTAATACTTTCTTCGAGAATGGTTTTCCAAACATGAACCAAATCGATCATTCCCGGAAAAGAAAAAAAAAGTTAACCGATGATGGGTGAGTCTAAAGAGCCAAAGAGGGTTAAGTAAAGGGTGGATAATATTAATAGCAAAAGCAAAGGATGCGGAGATGATTATGTGAGAATGATGTCTTCACCACCTCCATTATTACTTGTAGATTTTGATTAGTGCTTTAGATACAAAACAAAAGCATTCTCTTTTAATTTTCAGTCTACCAAGTCAAAACTTTCTTAAACCTACTCCTATATTTTATTTTCGTAACTCGGCACTACCAAAGCTTAACTGATATAGTATTATCGTGTTTTTTTTTTTCTGTGTGTGTGTTCTTTTAAAACATATTCTATTTCTAACTGAAATTTTGGATAGTCGATCAGTATTCTGATGATATTTTTTCTTTCTTCATATTTGAATTTATATTAAAAAATTGGCAACAAATATTTAATTGGGTGTATAATATATTAAAATTGCAGTTTAACCATCTTCGCTACCATACATGTTACTCTCATGGCATACGACTCCTCGATTGTCCATCATTTCAGTTAAACCTCGAATTTTTTTAAATGTAATAGATGGTTTGTACTTACATAAGAAACAAAAAAAAAACTCTCAGTTAAAATTATTACTAAAAAGTTTCAATCTACATGAATCATGAAATATTTTTGTAAATTGTTGTTGTTTAAGATTGTAAGTTCATATGGACAAATTATACCTTAATCTAAATGTAAGTGTAAACGCAAACAAACAATCAATGCATTTATCCAAAACAAAAACTATTTTAAATCATTATATATTGTCAAATTATATATTAAAAAAAAAGAAGAGATAATTGGTAAAGTGTGAACTTATTATTATTTATGGAATTTGGAATTGATATATAGAGAAAGAAATCGGTTTCTATTGTTATGAAATTTCAGTTAAATATTATAACGTTGATAGACATGTTTCAACGTTCTCATATAAGTTAAAACATAAATCTCTCAACGAATCGGAAATTATGGGAATTCTATTTTTTTCCTCCCGGTGATTATGGGACTTTGAAAGGTAAAATAACAAGAAATTGAAGATAAACAAATAAAAAATGGTTCCGCCGAACAAAAAAAATGTAGAGGTTCAACTTGTGAAAGATGATAAATATTGGGGTAGAAGAAGAAAATAAAAAAGACAATAGACATGAAAGGAAGGAGATCCTTTATGAAGGCATCATCTGCTGCTTGGTTGCACGCGCTTTGATTGCTTCGTGCATTTAACGTTTTGATTGTCATTATTGCCCTTTGGTCTCCTCTCCTATAAAAAGTTTTTTTATCTTTTTCTTTTTGTGGGTTGACATTACAACAAACAAGCATCCAATGCAAATACTTTTTTTTTTTTTAATTATTGTTTAATAGATTGAAGTTATCCTAGACATTTCAGTTGGACCGGCCTTATTCCCCCAAACTCAAAGCTTAGCCCAGCCCAATTTGTTTTTTTTTTTTCATTTTTACCTATATTTTAAAATATTGTCCTGTCTAGTCCGATTAAAGTTTGCAAGTTCGAATTATATTCGACCTATTTTCTAAAACCGAATAAAATTTGATAATTGGAAAGTGCTATATGAACAAATTAAATTACGAAAAAAAACTATTTATGCAATGTCGCGGTCTAATTAGTAGCAGAAAAATAAACCCCAACATATAACACTCAGAAAATCATTATTTAGGTATTTCATGAGCTTTTAAACTATTAGTAATTAATTAACTTTATATATACGTGCTTAGTCTGACAAAACATGTTTTTGGCAGGTTACGGTCTCTGGCTCGCATTGACATGCCTATGGGTGGTGATGAACGAGAAAAACAAATAAAAAAAACACATTGATTCAGAAGGATGAAGCGAGAGAGAGAGAGAGAGAGAACGAGAGTTTGAGAAGAAGAAACGAAAAGACAAAAGGCTTTCGTAGTCAGTGCTCCTTTCTTTTTGGTATTTTTCTACCAAAATAGTGTTAACCAAAAAAAAAAAGAGGGGTCAAAGAAAACATTGAACAAGCTGAATAGAGAGATACCCCCAACTCCAGAGATGACGTAAGCGAATCTAAGTGTCCCAAAACATGATTCGTATAGTCCAGCAAGCCCGTGATCAAACAACACCCCGTGTGTGTAATGTGTATTTATGAGTATGTATATGTTAACGTTTGATGCATTCACTTTTTCACTCCAAGAGATTAAAGAAAACAAACAACAATGATTGGTTTCGGGATAAGATTTACAGTTTCATCACATGGGCAGCCCAATTTTCGAGAGGCGTTAAAAAGTTAAAACAACAGAGATCTTGTCAATGAACACTGTTAGTATATTTGCTGTCTTATTCTTTGTCCCTTTTATGTTAAAAACTCTGTTGTAATAGTTAGGAGTGTTATCGGGACAATAATAGCGGATAGGAATCAAAAACATATATTTTTCGGTATTTAAAAGTATTACGCGACGTATACGAGATACAATACATGACGGAAAATCCAGGTAACAAAACGAGTCAAAAAAGTTCGGTACTTCAAATTACTACATGAATTTGGGTAAGGGGTCAACTTCTGAATCAGATATTTGGGTAATTTCCGTAATTTCATAAATAATAATGTCCCTAATCCATAGTTGTAACTTGCTTCTTCTCACGCTTTTCATTGTCCAAAAAACACGATATTACATTACAAATTTTTAAAAATACCAGTGATTAATGTACACCTCAATTATTCACACACATTCACGTGATGTAAGAGAAAAAGAGTATGCATAAGGAGGGACCAATCTGTGTAGTTGAACGAAGATGATATATGATGATTCAGATTTCAGAGTAAGACTCACCTACAAATTCACACGTGAACCCCCCACCCAATGGCTTTCTTCTGCGACCAAAAGTCTAAATCTGAATCATTTTCTCACTATATGCCAAGCTTCTACATGCTCACACACATCCCCATCAATCATCATCACCATGTATACATATAGCTTTGAATAAACATGAAAGAAAAAGACTTGACAGAAACAGCTGAGCAAACAAATTCACTAGGCATCTAAATCCTCAAGAGATTAGTACAAATGGTGTGAGATTCAGGTCCCTAAACTACTTTCCAACTTGTTCTCTAATCACATTATTACTTAAGATTACACTCCTGTTTAAGGATTTTTGATGTTCGGTTAGTCTGTTAATTCATCACATTCTTACGTCACACCATATCTTTGGAGCTGCTTCCTTTGAAGTTCATGGATTGACTTGTACCCACTCGTAGCGTCCAGTGAGGGGGATATCATTCACAATGTCGAAGTTGTACCTGAAGATTTTTGAAACATATGAGTGCTCATCCTCTCGGAGTGCAGCGAAACAAAACAAACGCAAAATAACAACATGCTTACTTCTCCATGAATAGCCTCTGCTGCTGCTGCTCTGCATAGGCAAAGAACTCCTCCAGTTCACTAGTGGTTGGGACCGTGCTATCTCGGTCCCTTGTGTAATCTTTGGATGCTGTGCGCAGCGACCTTGTGCTAGAGCCTGGTGTAACAACGATCTCCAGATCCTCAACAAAGTTACAAGGCGTGCTCTCCCTTGTGCTGAAGAAAAATCAGATAAGTAGATTCAATTAACATTATCACCACAAAGACACTTAATCGAGAATCGAACCAAAAGTAAACATCCAGAGAAGAAAAGAGGCTTGATTTAAGTAAAAAACAAAGCTAGACTTTGTGAGTAAATGGTCCCATGGGATACGATATGCAATAAATAACAAAGAGAAGGAAAACCCATTGTCTTCTACTGGGACGTTTGCCCAAAAAAACAGAGAATCCTACAAAAGTATTCCCCAAGTATGCAAAAACCACTAGGTCCCATGAACATGACACCACACTACTTGCATTACACTTATGAGGAAAGTCTCAATTTTCATATGATCTTACATATTAAAAGCTTCTGACCTTTACACATCAACCACTTTTGTAAAAAAGAAACCCATGTGTTAAGAATTACAGTTAATGTCCCAAATTCCCAGAACTCTCTATCCCAAAACCCCAATGCATATCACTACCAATGTCATTAGCCCATTAACTAGAGGGCTCAAAAGGTACACTAATATGCACAAAACGGATCATAATTTTCACCAACTTAGGAAACTGAAACCAAATTAGTTACAAATATTATATAAAGAAAATAGCTTTGCTACATTGATAACCTCTGCAAAGAGGTACACATGGGACAGACATCAATAATTCTGAAATATCTAATCTAACACCAAAGGAGACAGATGGAGAGCAGTAATAATAGCATCAGTACATCAGGAGAGAGTAAAGTCGTAAACAAAATCAAACCAATAAGGGAAACATGAGAAGAGAAAAAAGGCTTATTTTAAGTTGTACTAAAGCTATTTTCATCCCTAGAATAAAAAAAGCAGTTGATTTAAGTAGACAACAAAAGTTTCAGAGAAGCCTAACGCTCTTCACATATTGAGCAAAGAAACCTTAAGTAAAATCAATCTCATTCATATTTCTATTGAAGTGGATTCATCTGGAGCCAGATTGTTTGCACTAGACTCAAACTAACATTCTTGGATAAGACCCAAAAAAAAAAAAACGCAAGTAATTATCCTCGAATTGGTAAGAAGAAAGCTAGGGCACAAAAGACGAACCTGTGTCTTGATTCAAAATCGAGGCTGTTCTCTCCACAAGAAACTTCTGCACTCACAGAGTTGCCAAAACAGTCATCTCCGTTGCAGCTCTGAGCTACAGGAACCGAACCAGAAGCGGCTGTGTTCGAGTTAACCGAGTCAACGCGAGCCCTCGAGCCAGACTCTTTAATTCCCGGCTTATGGTGTCTCGGCAGCTGCTTCGGTTCGGCCAGAGACGGTGGTTTCTCGAGACGGCGGCTGCGGAGCTGAAGATAGCAAGAAGAGGCGCTTGCTTGAGCGGAATCAGAGGCGGAGGAGTTAAGCCTCTTCAAGGCTAGGGTTTTAGCGGCCCTGGTGCGAACGCCCAAAGAAGTTGGGTCAGAGACCTCCATAACGCCGATATCGGCCGTAATCTTGGATTTCTTCATGTATTTCCCCATTTTCGAACCCCAATTTGGGAGAGGCAAGCTTGAAAGCGGAAAGAGAAAATGGGAGGGAAAATCTTCAAGAAGGGAGAAGAGGAGGGAAGGGAGAGAAATGGAAAAAGCTTTCAGAGTTTTGTGGGCTTAAAATAAACCAAAAATGAGGACCTTTTCTTTTTTCTTTTTATAATTATTTTTAAATAAAACTAAACCCCACAAATTCATCATTATTATTCTTCGATACATTGTCTAGAGCCTCATCCGCTGTCCGGGAAATAAACGGTTTTAAACTTCTAGATAAGGAGTTGATAAGAATTCTAGGGTTGATTAAATCATTATATATATGAACTCTTGATATACGATCGAGTTTAATTGTTTAAACCCAATCAACTAACCACCAGTGGGATGGTTAGTGTGATGCGATCGTATCAGGTATTGAGTTAAGCTAAAGCTAATCGGATTGGTTGTCTTGATTTTTCAACTACTAATCAAGCAAGTAAAACAAAGTAACAAAGAAAGCGATAAGCGAATGAGAATCGTAGGCAAAAGAGAAAATTAAAAAATTGAGCAGGAGGAAATCAATTAATAATTACTAAACAATCGGTTTAGGGATTATGGATTTAGATAACACAACGAAGTAAAGACCAATCATTATGAACCTTCCTGCACCATAGATCACTATATTAATCTAATCCCCTGTCCAGATATTAAACTTAACACCACTGTCACCACAATTACTAAACTCTCATTTGTAATTACAAAGTTTAGCTGGTTTTTCCCTTTCTATTTTTTTTTAGTTGGATGAGCTTGTGAATGACTCTAATGGTTATCTCCAGGTGTATTTGAGATATTTGTTTCGTCGAAGATGGTATCAAGAGTGTTCACACTTGACTACTTGGCTTTCTGACCAAGATACAGTCTTTGTCGCCTTTCCTGCCACACTCGAACCCTTGGAGACCAAACATTATACTCTACGACTTGACTCATCACACCAAGTCAGAAACCAAAACGAGAGAGAGACGAAAAAATGCAGAGAGAGAAAGATGATTTGGGAATATATCTCGTGTTATTAGGTCTTATGGTCAAAACATATATGTACATGCATGAGTGAACTCACTCAAGAACAAGTTAATTTATTATTAATTTTTTTGGATAAAATGTGAATATATTACCAGAAATGAAACAGAGTTAATTACAACCCCTTCTGTGGTATAAAAGAAATAAAACACCAGGAGATGGGAGCAACATATGCGAGGAGCTAGTCATAGAACCTTTGCGAGGAAGCCGAGCTAGGAGGGCATCACGAACAGATCTATCAATCTGTCCAAACAGAGTAGCAGTAACAGATCTATCAAGAATAAGTTATTAATTTCTTCAACTTCTTTGCATATAAATCTCACAATCCTTACCACAGTATATCTACTAACACTTGGCACGAAAGCTCTCAACAACATTTATGGGAAAGTTTATTGATGGTGTATGCTAGTTAACTCGGAAAAACTCTTACATATTTGCGGAATCCTTATTTCAGTGGATATAACGTAAATTTTAATATCATTTTGGTCAATTTTTTTTATGATGCATGCATGCATGCGTGATGTTAGCTTTTAAAATTGATGATTCGAACCAAAAACTTGTGATGCATCATGCATGCGTGTGATGTTAGCTTTACGAAACCATTAAGCCTAAGTTGATCCAAAAAATGTAATGAACCAAAACTCTACACGGCATCGCCCTATATATATATATATGTGTGTGTGTGTGTGTGTGTGTCGTGAACGACAACATTGATTGAATGCTTTTTCAAAAAATAATGGAGAAGCGGATAACTGATGGCAATGATCTTGCATCTCTGATTCGAGTTATCATAAAAGAACGACATCATTTTGTAATTTGCAGAAGACATGAAACTACTCCTTTGCAGAGAAAATTAAAAACATAAGTACCAAAGACAATGCCAAAATGTTGTTGAAGCAATGGAGTCATTGCCAAAACTATAAGTGAAAAAATCATATCATATCTCACCAACTTATCACTTACCAAACAAGAATCATCGAAAGGACACCAAAAAATGAGGTTGATGGAAAAAATTAACATCGCGGTTATAAAGATTTCACTTCCACCGAAGAGATTGTCTAATGCCGGTGAAGATGAGTCCGACTGATCTACCAATCAAGGTGACGAGAAAAAAGGATATGATGCTACTCACTCTATCCAACACCACTCTGATAATTGGCATTCCGATGTCTGATAACTCCAGAAACAGACTGAAGAAATACCTCCTGTACACATCGAACCACTTTCTTATGTGAATTCTCATGGATTTTTCAGTTTTGTGATCGAGGTAAAAGAAGAGAGAGGTTACCATCCCGATAGAGCCTTAAGCTCCTTGGTTCGTTTAACGGGCAATGAGAAATCGCTGATTATGGAGTATCGCAAGGGTGATGATGAGGCAGCTTTAGTTTTTCCCGGTGTAAGCTTTCTCCACCAACTTAGGCTTTCTGTATCATCACCACCATCAAGGTTGTTGATAACTTGAGTTTGAAGAATGTAGAGGTCAAAGCGATCCTCATACATCGACACAACTGCTTCCATATTCTGGTGCAACCACTGGTATAGAGCTACCTATCAAGTAGAGATGACATCTTTGTCCATGAGAGATGAAATGTAAGGTGGAACTAAGCACAAGGGAAGTGGTTTTTTTTTTTACCTCATTACGTAGTTTTTGGAGTGCTCTACTAGAAAGGTTACAGATATCTAATCCTCCACTATTCATTTCATTTGAAAACTTGCTGTCTACGGAAATGAGCTCTAGATAGATGCTAGCGACCCCGTCTGCTAAAGTTATCATGAAGTCTTCCAAAATGGCAACTCCGTGAGTGCGAAACAAGCTGAGGTCGTAGCAGGAAGTTTTCCCAGAAGATCCAAATCTATGGAAATATAAGAATTCTGCAAACAAATCCTCCTTGCCTGATTTTTTTATTCGATCAATAATAGCATCCTTTTCATTTAGCATTTTGATCAGCAAAGGAGTAATCGCCTGCACATCACAGGATAAATTCTGGATTTCATTTCAAATCTAGTATTCAAATAATGCTATATCTGATATCTACTTACCTTGCCAGAATCAGTGTTTTCCACACACAGTTCTCTTTTTAGCCAAGCCGTGCATGCTCCTTGATATGCTTCGCGGACAATATTAGTAAAACTAACCATCCACTCATCCGAATCGATTGTGTGAGAGATCTTATTTGTCTGCAGAGCAAATACAACAGCTGATCACATGACGCATGGTATGGAGAATCACAGAAACTAGTGTCTCGGATGTTACTAAGGGTAGAGAACAACATATCTTACTACTAGAGAAGAAGGAAACAATCAAATGAGTCAGTAAGTTCTTGCCACAGGTGGTTTGTTTCAAATCTTCTCACCTCAAAGATTTTTTTTAATGGCAGGTTTGAGCGTTTCAACATTGTGACATAAACTGGTATCTGCTACGCTAGAACACAGACATTGGTGCAATTACTTGACTCAAAGTACACAAGCTACTTTTTTGTTGATACTCTATTTTTGATAATGATGATATGCCCCTGAACTAGAATCATTGGAACCTCTTGAAAAAAACTATGCTCAAAGTGAAAAAAGAAGAAAGCAGGCATAAGCTGACCTCTTCTTCAAGTTTCTGAAAACATGACCAGAGCAAGTACAACTGGGGCCCTTCAGATATCGCATACAAGCTCAGCGGGGGCTTCCCTTGGGGCGGTTTGGCTTTCAGGACTCTGCTTCCAAGTGTACTCTCACGCTTGATGGCATCTAAAGAATCTAAAAGCTTTCCTTTTACTACATCCCATACAGACTTCAAATCACCCTCAAAACCTGCCTCCCTAAAGTCAGAGGAAGAAAGGGGCTGTGTGAATACACAACAGTTTGCTGTATTGATACCTTACAGCTATAAAGCACGGTAAAGTGAAATGGAATAGAGACTTCATTCTCATTTTGAATCTTTTCAGATAACTACTCTTACCTACCAGAAGATTCCGAAGTTCCAACATCTGGATTTTCCTCCACGGTGTTCTTTCTGGAAGAGTAACCAGAATTTTGAACAGGAATCACTCCAGCCATATATGTAAGAAATATACTGGCCATCAGGAGAACTTGGTCACCAATAGGGACCCAACCGGAACCAGCAACAGCATCAAAATCTGCCAGAGATGCCAAGCAAGTACACTTACAAGAAGACTTTCCCCGAGAAAGATACACTCCTAGATTCAAGGGAGTAGAAATATAAAGTTTGAAAGCTTCCCCTGATGGTTTCCATGTGATGTTAAAGGGATTCCTACAAAAAGGCATTGACTGTAAAAACTTCCATATGGTCAAGAAGAAGAACAACAACAGAGTAGCTTTGTAGTTAGCTAAAGAAAAGAGATTGTGATCAACCTTTGGGAAATATTTACACGAGGATTCCTTGAGATGTAGCTTCTTTTACTAAATTGAACCTCGGGGATCCGCGGCTGAATGCACAATGATGGAGACACAACATGTCCAACCATTGGTAAAACCTTAGAACTGACGACTAAAACATGGCTAATATCGCAAGGAGATTCCCCGAGCCCAATCTCTACATCACCAGAAAAAAAATCAAAAATTAAATTAAGTTACAGAACTAATTGCAACAAGGCTTAGCTGGGCAGAGATAAGTTTGTATCTAACGACATTGAATTTGAGGTTTGAATCGAGTGTCAGTGTCAGATAACATAGAAGGAATCCGAAGAAACACCAGTCACATTCATTTTTCAAACAAAATAGATAAGGAAGCCAATCTACATTGAGATTCAAGAGTCAAATAGCGGCTTATAAGAGACGAGAATCACATTAGCTACAGTGAAAACTAGCGAGCAAACCTCAAATTAGCAGGAAGCAAGAGAGGAGAAGGATAAGCAAGGACGGATTGAGAAAGAGCAGAGAAGAAGCGGATTGGGGTTGTGCGTACCTGAGAGAGTTTTCTCGCGGAGACAAAACGGGAACGAAAAGTGTCAAGCTCTCTATATAAAGTACATTTCGGAGTTAACCAAGCAACGGGGTGGTGGCGCAGTTGGCTAGCGCGTAGGTCTCATAGCTATCTGAGTAATCCTGAGGTCGAGAGTTCGAGCCTCTCTCACCCCAATTTTTAATTTTTTTTACTTTTTTCGTAAAAGTTGAGTTGCGTCGGTAACTCTCATTCTCTCAGCTTTTATTTTGTCCCACATCGGTTATATGTTCTTTTAGTTTGGTTATATATAATATGGCAAAGAGGGAAAAAGGACGTGTTCGTAGAAAGGAGAGATGGTTGGCATCTCCTCTGACAGAGACGGGATTGACCTTCGGGTCTTTGAACACATCCGGTTAAGGCTCTCCACCCTCGGGTGGATCTAACCCAATTTTTTTGGGCTTTATTTTTTCTATTGGGCCTCTTCTCAAGTATACGTTATTCTTACCTTCATAAAATCAAAACTCACAACACTCATGTTTCAGATGAAAAAGGTTATAATGGAGACATTGAAAATGTGGAAATATCGTGCTTCCAACCTGTGTCCTTCAGACAAACATGGTAAAGCTGATCGATTCTCATCATTCTTCTCTGCCAAGGCTTCGGATGCATTTTGTCATTCCAATTCATTAGCTTAGAAGCTTCCAAGTTTTCGTCAACGGACCAGAGATGAAATTTTATGCGGACAGTTAGATCTAGACAGCGACATTGATCTCAATGTTGTCTATGAGTCTGACCGTTCCAAACCAGGCAGCAACACAAATCACTACTCCACTCTTTATCTCTTCCACTCCTTCCAGTGTTTCTTGGTCAACAATCTGCATTCATTGCTAACATCAAAACTGAATGGTATGTGTAGAGTCTTCTCGCAACAGATTGATCCAATTCCAATTCCTCTTCCAATATATCTTGTTGGTTCAGCTAAAGTTTGTTCCCTCGTTGTTCAAGAAAAAGGCCATCTAAGTACATGATATGATCAGCTTACCTCGACATAATCGATTCGTCCTGCAGCTCCAACAAGTTCTTGAATGATCATATCCTTAAGCTCTGCACAAATTGTTTGCCCTTCTGCTGCAGAAGCTTTAGCCATGACCAGTGACCTACTTATAGACAACGCCTGCCATATCATAACAATAACAGAACCGTCAATCAGCAAGTAGCAGTAAGCTTAAGCTATGACCTGGAACGTTACTTTACCCTTTGCCTTTCTTCACCTGAAAGATGAACATTCCTAGAGCTCATCGCAAGTCCATCCTTTTCTCTAGCTATATCTGATCCTACAATCTCTATCCCAAAATCAAGATCTCGAACCTGTATAAGAGACAAACATAACAAAGGATGCAAAATGAGAGAGTCAATCAATCTGAAATTAGTCAAGAACTAGTCGAATCTCACAAGTACGCAACAACTAAAGAGGATTTGCGAGGAGATGGTAGATTTTGCTTAATCTTTCCTAAAACCAGCCAGAGTCTAAAAAGGGGGATTCTTTCGAATTCTCACCATTCTCTGGATAATCCGCCATTGCTGATAATCCTTTTTCCCAAAGAAAGCAATATCAGGCTCCACTATATTGAAAAGCTTGGTGACAATTGTAGCGACCCCTCTAAAGAACACAGGCCTGCCCTTCCCGCACAAACCCTTCTCCAATCTCTCAACCCTGACCCACGTCTCGTGCCCTAACCCACCCTCTTCCACACAACTCACCACCTTCCCGCCGCCGTTTGTCTTCTTCCTCCGGCCGTCGTATCCATCGTAGTCGTAGAGGTTTCTCGGGTTGAACACGACTATGACATCGGAGGCGGAGGTGGGAAGGGCGGCGAGCTTGGCGAGATCGCCGGAGAAATCAGATGGGTAAGTAGAGAGGTCCTCGGTGGGAGAAAACTGGCCTGGGTTGACGTAGATTGAGACGACGGTGACGTCAGCGAGGGTAAGGGATTGACGGACGAGAGACAAGTGACCGTCGTGGAGGAAACCCATTGTGGGCACCAAACCAATGTTCTTCCCTTGCGATCTCATGCCTCGAGACCATCTTCTCATTGCTTCTTTATCTCTAATTACCTCTGGTTCCATCGTCGGAGAATCTCGATGGCCTTGCTAACGAATTTGAGGAATCCCGACCGAATTCGATGACTGTAAGGTGTTTGGCGCTGTTCCCGTGCAGATAAAATGGAATTATCTTTTCTAAGATTGCTTTCGTATAGGAGGCGGCTGAACCAATAACACAAAGGTGGGAACTTTTTATATTAATCAAATGTTAGGAATTATTTTTATGGTTGACTTGATGTTTATCTCTATATTGTTGTTATCTCTATCTTAG
>OVAY01001762.1:0-24847 GCA_900406395.1 Kernera saxatilis | reverse complement strand
GGGATTGCAAGTCCCTAGTTCATGTCTTCTCTGTGGAGCAATCGCAGAATGAGATCTCATCTCTTCTTCGAATGTGGGTACAGCGCCGGAATCTTGAGAAACTTATTCTCACATCGCTCATTCAACCCTCCATTAGCAGTTCAGACCATTATTGATTGGATAAAAGCTCCAACAAGGAACTCGAAGCTGAATGTTGTGTGCAAACTAGTTCTCCATGCCTCTGTCTATGAGATTTGGAGAGAAAGGAATTCCAGGCTTCATCAAGGTAACCCTCTTCCCCAGACTTCGCTTCTTAAACAGATTCGACAGACAATCAAATGCAGGCTCTCTTCCCTGGATCGATCTGAAGATCATACAACCAATGCAATACATCAGCGACCTCAAGCAACCTACATCATGACTTGGTTCGAATTTTTCTCATCCTAAAAGTGTAATGATTCAGCTGGTCCTTCACTTTTCACATGTGATGTATCTAACTATTTCTCTAGATTAAGCTCTCATGTAATCAAACTATTTGTATGCTCCAAATGATGTCTCATTAAGGGGAGTCAAAAAAAAGAATACATCAGATTAAGAGAAAAAAAAAATTTATTTCTCGTACTATATGGTCCGGTTTGATATGCATATAAGTTGGATTATTATTAAGGCCTTGATTGTTTGTAGTTTTTGGAATAGATTTTGATTTTTGTTTTTTAAAAAACCATTTTTTATCCAATCATGATTTTGTGTAAATTGATTCCCTAATTTTTAGAGAAACTAGTTTTTCAGTTATTTAACTCTTTTCTACACAAAATCTAGAATTCATAATTCTTGGGTTTTTCCCCAATATTTTGACGGAAGATTTTTATTTTTCACACATTTTTTGTTGTTGTATTTTAGACATCAACACACGAAACAATATATTGGAGTTTGTTTGGTAAATTTAGTTAATTAATTTATATTTTTTTAATCAATTCATTTATAGTACTATTTACTTTAAAATTAACCGAATTAGTTAGTTAGAAGTATTATACACTATAATGTAATTTGGTATTTTAAAATTTTAGCTGTTAATTATTTTTTTCCTATTTTTTACTACAAAATTTTATAAATTTTATGTACATTTTACCATTGTTTTAAAAATAAAACTATTTGAATTTAATTTGTTTTAAAATCTAGCTATTAATTATATGTTTTAGTTACTATGGGTATATCAAATATTGGAAATGCATTTCGAGATGTAATTTTTACATTTGTATAGAATTCGGAATTCCCTATGACAATTATAGTTTGTGTTTATTGTTAAAAAATTATAAAATACATCTATGTACAGTTTTATTGATAGTTATTACTTATTATTTTATAAGAAATAATATATTCTTATTAATAAATTTATATTTATTCTAAAAATTTTAACAATAAGAACAAAATAAAATAAAATATATCTAACAAGTGAGGATTTAAAAAAAAAAATATTATTGACAAAAACCAAAAACTAAATAAGTCATCATTCAAGTTTTTTGTGAAAACTAAAATCTACAGCAAAATCAAAAATCAAAAACTCAAAAACAAAAACCAAAATCCAAAAACTAAAAAAACCAAAAACCAAAAACCAAAAACTAAAAACCAAAAACTATGCAAACAATCACCACCTAAAACTAAAGAAAAAAAGTTGGATGATGGCTAATGGCTTATGAAAATGGCTTATGCTGGTATTTTTCTAAATCGGGATGTTATTATGTTAAATCTGGGTGTAGGATGGCTAGAATGGAATTTGATGACAGAACCAGTATTCGAATCAAAACACCAATTGATAAAATACGAATTGTTAGACAAATATCTGGTGGATTACCACGTACAAAACAATAATATAGTCAGAATCATCTATCGACATCTACAATGACATTATTTATTTAATAATTTGACACCATTAAATGGTTTGAACTATTTTCTTAAAAGCAAAGGTTGTCGCGATCAGAATTTATAGTCCAATAATTTATATTAGCATCATTGTTATGTTATTATTTAGACTCAAATTCTATATATATAATCATATTATTTACAGAAAAAAAAGAACAAAGCTAGTACAATTTTTTCTAGATATAAAAATTGACACTTAATTTCACAAATATATACAAAGAGACTAGAGTGATTATCTTAGGACAATTTTACAAAACTATACTATAAAAAGAAGGGCATTTATGTTTTTAGTACTACAAAACAAACCAATTTCTTTTAGCAAATAGTATAAAACAATAGATAGAATAGAACCCTTGGTAATTGCTCTTCCTTATAAGAAAATATTTAAAATACACATAATACTATATTTAAATCAAAATAATATACACATTTTTTTATCTTCTCTTTTCTTTCACAAATTTAACTTGTTTTCACGTTTGAGTTGTTTTNTTTGAGTTTTTTTTTTTTTTTTTTTGAAACTGAAAGTTGTTTTTACTTAGAAAAGAGACGGCAAAACCTTGGAGAGGAGCTGGCACCACCGCCTAACTCGCCATTGACACACCACCAAAGCTCTATTCTTTACTTTATTCCACAAAGATAGATACACAGAGACAGAGACTAATATCTATTTACACTTTTTAACACTTTTTAGATAACCGATAAAAAATTTCTCTTCCGTCGTAAAAATCAATTTCAACGGTTGAATTCGTAGAGACCAAAGAAGAAAAAAAACGTTTTCTTTTTCTTTTAATTTATTAAAAAGGTTACAACTTTCGCCCTAATTCTCTCAATTTACTGATACTCTGTCTCAATCTCTTCTTCCTCAAATTCATCCTCCTTTCTTTCTTCTAAGCTACTTCTCCTGATTTCGTATTTGATCCGTTAATCCAAGTTTCGATTTATATAACCATATCGAGATAGATCCTGAGATTTTGAGGAGAGAGAGAGAAACAGAGTAATGGCGAATAGAGATGTGGAGAGAAGTGGGAAGAACAGAGGAGCGAATAACAACAACAACAACAACTATTTCTACGATGAGACTCCCGGCGAAACTCATTGGACTTCGTGGCTGATTCCGGCGATCGTAGTGGTTAATCTCGCCGTCTTTATCGCCGTTATGTTCGTTAATGATTGTCCTAAGAAAACCATAGGAGGCAACAAAGCTTGCGTCGCTAGATTTCTCGGAAGATTCTCGTTTCAACCACTTAAAGAGAATCCTCTCTTTGGCCCATCTTCTTCAACGTAAGTTTGACTTTAAGCTCGAGATTTCAAGAATTTTCGTGAATCTAATTTACTCGAATTCATCTTCTGGGTTCCTCAAAAGTCTCAGTTTTGTTTTCTAAATTCGCAATTGATTTGTGATCTCTCTGCTCTGTAAATACCTTGGAAGCTGAGCTCAAGCTTGTGGGGTTTCTCAAAGTTTCCATTTTTGTTCCGTAATTAGGAATTTTTAGCTATCATTACGATTGCTTTTCCCAGTTAGCACCTACTGCTACTTTGATCAATGTGCAATTGAAGCTCGAGATTCCAGAATTGATCCAGCTACTCGAATTCAAGTTTGATTTTCTGGGTATCTCAAAAGTCTCAATCTTTTGTTCTGATTTGCAATTGAATTTGATCTATGTTGTACTTGTCTGTTAATGCCTTGGAGAATGAGCTCGAACTTGTGAGGTTTCTCAAAGTTTCCATTTTTCTTCCGTAATTATGGTTAGGATATGTTGATTGATAAACCCAATCATAGATTTAGGCTAAGTAATTTGTGGATCCCATTGAAATAGTTGGATTTATGATTGTGAATTCCATTGACGACCGTTCTCTGAGTGATTCTTGTGATGGATTTTTGTGATTCCTTGTTTTAGTTTTACACTCGGTTGCTCGGTGTTTGATTTCGGTTTTACTCGGATTCTTGTTTCAGATTGGAGAAAATGGGAGCATTGGAATGGAGGAAAGTAGTACATGGACATCAAGGATGGAGACTTATCACTTGTATGTGGCTACACGCCGGTATCATTCATCTTCTCACAAATATGTTGAGTTTGATCTTCATCGGTATCCGTCTTGAGCAGCAATTTGGCTTCAGTAAGTCTTGTCTCTTAAGTACACACACACACACTCTTTTTTCCAGCAAGATTTCGACTTTTATTTTCATAATCGCCAAGTGAACTATTTGATCTTTATCGCGGGATATATTACCGTGCAGTAAGAGTGGGGCTTATCTACTTAATATCGGGTCTCGGTGGAAGCATGCTCTCGTCTCTATTCCTTCAAGAAAGTATCTCTGTTGGTGCCTCGGGTGCTCTCTTTGGACTTCTTGGAGCAATGCTATCCGAACTTCTCACAAATTGGACTATTTACGCTAACAAGGTACACTTTGTCTTTTTACCACTAAACCAGCCTTAACTAGATATGTAGCATCACACTAGGGGTGGCTAATCGGATTACTGCTGAGTTTTGGTTTTATCTGTTACTTGCCCTCCTCTACATTCACCTTTTCTCTATAACGGCTTCTTTTCTTGGCAGGCGGCTGCTTTGATCACGCTTCTGTTCATCATAGTAATCAACTTAGGACTAGGCATGCTTCCTCGGGTCGACAATTTCGCACACATTGGAGGGTTTTTAACCGGATTCTGCCTCGGTTTTATCCTCCTTGTCCGACCACAGTACGGTTGGGAAGGTTCCCGTGCCAACACTTTGCGTACCAAACGTAAGTATAGCATGTACCAGTACGTGCTGTTCGTAGTCGCAGCGGTTCTGCTTGTGGTTGGCTTAACTGTTGGATTAGTAATGCTTTTCAAAGGAGAGAATGGGAACAAACATTGCAAATGGTGTCATTACCTCAGTTGTTTCCCTACTTCTAAATGGACCTGTTAATCATCATCACCACCATCATCATCATCATACTGTAAAAGCTTTTAATGTGTTCTTGTAACATATATAATCTCTTTGTTCTTTTGCCTTTGATCTCTCTAGTTACTTGCATGTGTACATTACTGAATTCGTCTTGTGTAAAAAAGGGAAAGAAACAAAAGAGTGTATTACAATATTATTGGATTGAAGATACTTAATAATCTCAACCAATGTTTCATTATAGTGCTTGATTTTATACAATGGTCTTAGCAGTTTTATTAAAGAAAGGTACTTTCCAATTTGGATATAAATAAGTATATATATCTTACATCATTACATTGTCTGCTTTTCTTTTCTTTTACATTGTCATTACACATAAAAAATGTGTTCATCATAATTCTCCTAAGTTTGTCTAAATCTCTTTCTTCTTGAGTCTAACATGATACCCATTTGGAAACTACAATCCAGGAGTTCGAATTATATTTCCTCCCATATGATAGATTCAAATAACAAAAATCAATAAGCATTATTCTCTCTTTAAATGAAAAAAAATGTAGCTTATAAAAAGTTAACATGTATTTGTTACTAAGCTGTGAAAGAAAACAACCATTTGGACTTATGAAGATGTTTGTCCAATTGAATAGACATGGCCAAGAATATGGTATTAAGAAGACTGACTAAAGATAAGAGATGTAGCAGATGTGGTGGAGACGAAGAGAATGTCAATTAAGAAGCCCGACTAAAGATAAGCACTGTGGGGCTAAATTAGTTGTTCAATATTGGTTTAGAGAAACCTCCTTGGGTCGATTGTTTGCCCCGTATCTCTTCTGTTTGTTTATTATTGATATTTTAATAATTGGACCCTTAAGAGTCAATACCATGTACAATTCTTGTACTTTGAAGTAAAATTTCTCGTTCTCATAACCACAGCCGGTAAGAAGCATAAAGTGATTCAGCAGTTTAGGGGGATTTTTCTTCTCTTCTTGTGTTGGTTTATAAATCTCGTAAAAAGGAAAAAGAAAGCCACTACTAATCAAACCAAAACTACAAATCACACCAAAATTTGAAAATTTCTAACCTTTCCAACAAAATTGGCAAAGGATGGAAAACTTGACATACTGAGAAGTAGCCCAGATTCACTTTTATAGTTTTTTTCAACTGCGTTAACGAAATATTGGATGGAGAGCGAAAATTGATGGCTCAGCAACTGATCTTCTCATTGCGACATAATGCAGTAAGTTGCCTTACTAAGGATATAGCATAGCATAAGAGTGTTGGTTTAATAATCCTCCAACTAGAGTATGAGTTACTGTCCGCCATCTGCATAGATGAAATCAATTTCAAACTAAATATCAAAAATCTGTAACAGAACGATAATAACAATAAATGTACACATTTACATAATATCACAAGATATAAGCTAACATATAAATCACCAATACACAGAACTAGAGCTGTCAATTGGTCCGTCCAAAGAACTTGAACAACCTAAGAGCTAACAGATTTATAAACTGCCATGATTATGAAGAACGCAATACACCATAAACAAGTCTTCATAAATAAATCGACTTAGACTCAAACTCGGAAATCATACAAACCGAAGCAGATTAACAAGTTTCAGCTAAACCCATCAAGACTAAAGGGTAAGCATTTAAACAAAATGGACATAGCACTAAAAATCCCAGTGAGCCAAGTAAAAGGTAAGAACAAGATGTTATAAGAACAAAGGTGCATATCAGTCTTAAAACTGGAAACAGAAACCTGAAACGATCTGGCTGAGACTTGCAAAAGTATGATAGAACTTCTTCTGAGGGCGACTGACCTGTGAAGAATGACAGTAACAAAGTTACGAATCATGATCATGATCCAAATAAAAACTGGGGCCATCAAGCAATTCAATGTGTTTGGTTCATAAAGCTTCGAATCCATTTATAATTTCCTTAGCGAATATATCAGCAGCATTATGTGTCAAATCGATTATACAGAAACATATAAATTGACATAGGGATGTTATAATGAGCTTGAAATTAGTGGGTTTAAATGGGTATAACTATTTAGACCCATTTATCAAATAAAATTTAATGGGGTTAAATGGGCTAACCTGTTTAGACCCATTTATTAAATGGGTATTAACAAAATTAAATGGGTAACCCATTAAGACCCGTTTATCTTTTCTTTTAATAATTATGTAAATTTTATATTTAATAATTTAAATAAAATTCTCTTAGGTTTTCAACAAAAATGAAATTATGCCTTTTTAAACCAAAAAAAAATGATTTTTTCAATTTTATCAAAAATAACGTTTCTATAATTTTCGCAAAATTGTAATTTCACATATTTCGAAAACACGTTTTTGGCGGAAAAACATGGAATTCCAAAATTTCGGCGGAAAAACACAGAATCTTGTTTTTGGCGGAAAAACACGAATCTCGTTTTTGGCGGAAAAACACGAATCTCGTTTTTTGCAGGAAAACACGAAATCATGTTTTAACTAGAAAACGCAGAATCACATTTTTTGAGGGAAAATACACGAAATAGCATTTTTGGCGGGAAAACACAGAATCCCAAATTTTTGGCGGGAAAACACAAAATCTCGTTTTTGGCGGAAACACGAAATCATGTTTTAGCTAGAAAACGCATAATCATATTTTTTGCGTGAAAACATGAAATAGCATTTTGGCGGGAAAACATGAAACCTAATTTTTTATGGGAAAACACGAAATCATGTTTAAACTAAAAAATGTGGAATCACATTTTTGACGGAAGAACACGAAACATCGTTTTTTGGCGGGAAAACACATAATCAAGTTTTGGGCGGGAAAATCTAGAATAACATTTTTAGCGAAAAAACACATAATTATTTTTTTGGCGGAAAATGTAGAATTGCGTTTTTGGCAAAAAAAATACGTAATTATGTTTTTTGCGAAAAAATATGAAATTATTAAATTATTATTATTTTTTAATTATTTATTTAGATAGATCATACATCATTTAAAAAAAAATCATATATAACTTAGTTAGATTAAATGGGTTTAAATGGGTCTAAATGGATAAATTTAATTTTAATGGGTCTAAATGGGTAACCCTATTAGACCCCAAACTTAAATGCATCTTAACGGATTTAGGATCTAAATGAGATTGGATTTAAATGGGGGTGGGTTTACCCATTTTAAGATCCCTACATTGACATAAACAATCTGTTCTGATTCTACAAGAATCTATAGTACAGTCATATCACATAAACCAACAATACAACCTCTTTGTATCAAAAGAGAGAAAGCCGATAGATAATGTAGTGAACAGAGTAATCAATTATCTATCTTTCTTTTTTTGGTTTTAGGTAAACAAAATCTGAGTGCTCTTTGGACCCATTTGGTTTAGCCTGCCATGATGGAAATATGTGGGATCATCACGGTAAAATCATTGAAATTCATTTGGTGTAAACCATTTATGCGATTTACATAATTTCCAATGACACAAATTATCTAATAATTTAAAAGGAACCACAACCAAATAAGAAGTACCTACCTATGAGTTTTTCGAAAAACAAAATAAAAATTTGCAAACATCTAATACAATGAAATGAGATTCTACGAGCAAGTATACCAGACCAGATAATAAAAACTTTGGACCAGCCAAGGAAGAAAAATAGATTGGGAATTGTATGAGCCAGTAGATAGTTTGGTGAATATTAAATTGCTATTGAACAATCAAGTAAATATTAAAAATGTTATCCAAAAAAAAAAAATAGTAAACATGAACTTTAGCCGATCGCGTACTTGTGTTGTGGTTGGTTTATATGGGCCGACCCGCGTGGCCCATCAGTCACCGACCCAAATGTTTTAACAAAATTAAAAATGGTAAATTTTTTTTGGTAAACCTTTATTAATGGAACAAAAAAGACATATATTTGACGTAAGGTTTACTTGCTTGGTGGCTATTTCAAGGCAGTGTGAGAGAGTGAGTGAGGGAGGACAATAAGAATTAAGTAACGGAAATTCAATTGGTGGTTTAGGATTTGAGTGTGGGATTTAAAGTTGAGTTTTGGCATAATTTTACTTGAAAATATAATCATATTTTGTTAATTTTGGTAAAAAATACGACATTTTCTTAAAAATCCCTTCAAAAATATCCAACATATGTAAAACAAAGTAATTAGTCTAGTAGAATTCAATTCAATAACAACAACTCACACTCTTCGTCTCTCCCTTCTTCTTCAGTCTCCTCTCTCTACTTCTTCCACTGTTCATACTTCATTTGGTTAATGGAAAAACAAGGATAATTAATAATAAGTAATTAACAACAACAACACTAATCAACAACTATTTACCTTTTTAGTAGCGAGGATACATTAATAGATCGCTCCAATACCATTGCGGACAGGGAATGCGAAGAAGACGATGTGCAACAGAACCTTCTCTGAATGCTATCTGCACGTCATAGCCTATATCCATGAGACTTGTTAGTATCGCCGCAAAGCGTTTATCCCCTGAGGCAATCAAAAGATTGGCGGGAAACCCAGAATTGGCGACCCAGTCATTGATTTGCCAGAGGAGCTCAAAATCGCTTGCCTCCTTTTCGTTTGTGTCCAGTACCGTGAGATCAACCCCGCCTATCTCTAGAAGATCCGCGATTCCTGGTGAAAGACGGAACTCGTTTGCAATGACACCTTTTACCGTGAGATGGCCAGTGTATCCAACAATAACAACACACTCTTGTCTCCTTATTCTTCCATTAATCGACAACTATTATCGTCATGCCATTGATTTTATCATAAAACTTGTTTTAAAAAACTCTAAATTTTAATCAAAGATACTAATCATTACTTGATAACATTTCACTTACCTTTACTTTGTCATATGAAATTTTGGTCATCTCATATTTTCCCGCACTACAATTACACATAAGTTAGAACCGAGAGATGTTCTCTTTTTATCTTTTTAAGTCTTAAATGTGACTTGAATTTCTTATGGGAATTCTTGTGTTGCTCGGGAAATAAAATTATCGTCAAGTTGTTAATATCTTTTGACTTAAAGTCCGCCACAGATAGGTGGACTTGATTTCTTTTGTTTGAACTGACTCGATCACTAACTAATTACTTATTATGCTTGTTTTCCAATTTTTAAGTTTGACTAATACTTTTACCAACATCTTCGTTGCTTTTACATAGTATGTTGGAGATTGGATATAATATCTTGATATTATATGCTTTTACATATGTTGGAGATCGGATATCGTATTATCTTCTTTCTCATTTTATGTAGATACTTTACTCAAGTTTTTTTTGTTAACTAAAATAAACATGTTTACATATGAATAAGGAGGACGAAGTCATTATACTAATCATTATATTTGAATGAAAATTTATAAATGTAATGAAATTTCACACGAAAACTTTATAAACCCGTGTAGAGAAGTTAACAAACAACATGAAGCTCATGCACCAATTTCATCTTCACCGTTTAAAAATGATTTAGAAGAAAAATTATCACCTACGTTAAGTACGTAAATCACCCTAAACTTTGGATAATATAAGAAATGAAGGATAAAAAACTTAAAATTTCAATTATTAAAAGTAGAGTTAAGAGGGAAGAGTGTGGTCAAAAACTCAACATAGGGATACTGCCATCAGATAGTCCTATATAACTCTTTTTTGTAAGGGAAATATATTACTGAGTATAGAATAAGAATAAGGAAACACATTAATGTATATTTACCATATCTACACTTATAAGCTAAGGTTTTGAACAAAATTGAGAGAGCATGTGTATAAGCTCCACGATGTTTTGAGAGAATTGTGGAAAAAGCCTCTTCATTTTGTCTCTCTCGTATGCATCGGACAAGGCCTTTTTAACTTCTCTAATCTTCTCAATCTTGTTCCTAATTTTCTTTTAAATTTACGTTTAACTTTAAACACACAAAGAAATGAAGGAGAAAGAAACCAGTATAACCTAATCACTGAAATTTTTTAGGATAAGAGGGCAAAAGGCAATTTACTTTCTTAGAATATTCATCTGAGTTTTCAACGAGGAAAGCAAAAAAAAAAGGCAAAACCATTACAAAATATTAAAAGACATATTTGATTGTATCTGTCTCCTTGTCTCCATGGACCATTTTACTCTACATTTTTCCTTTATAAAGTCAGAATTTTGAAGAGCTTTTATTTTTTATTTTTGCTAATACTACAACACTAGTGGATTTTTCGGGTTTAAATACTCTTATATCTAGTTTTTAGTTTAGATTTGTATGATGCAGATTAGTTCTGACAGGCCGACACTTTTCAACTTGTGTTGTGTCGGTACCAAGTGCAAATTAACTATTACTTTAATCGCAAGGCAAAGGAGTTTTGTCATTTGTATGATGTTTCCCAAAAAAAAAAAAAGCGACTCACACAAAAATATGTGGCCAGTGTTAAGCGTTTGCGGTTGACCCAATCGCACCACTAAGCTAAAGAACCAAAGTCCTTTACGTGCGGTTCAATGACTTCAATGGCTCTTAGCTCTTGACTTCTCGATGGTTCGGGTTAGATTTCTTTAGCGCCCGGTCGTGGTTCAGCATTGCGCTTACACTCTCGACCACGAAAATAATCTGTAAAACGCCACAGAAACCCGTAAGCCGGTTTAAAGTCAAGAAAACACAAAACTACGACATCCTTTCATAAAAATACTTATAATCTCATCCTCTAGTTAATTTCAAATTGTGATCTCCATGAATGTAAACTCCAGATACTAGATAAGAGTAATGAGTACGGAAATGGATTCAGGCCTATATTTTACCTGAAAGCACGCGTAGCCAATAGCATTTCCAAAGTAAAAATTGGCGTTTCCAGTGCCCTGAAATGGAGAATCAAATTAAGGTTTGAATTCAAAAGCTGTTCTCGATTTGTGATCACTGGAATACTTTGGTTGCAAATGTTGTGATAAAATGGGTTATGGATTTGAGTTGAAGATTCTTACCCGCCATATCCAGAGATTGTGCATCACAGGGCTGAGGAGAGAAATCCCAAGATATCCACAGAAGAGGAAGAACGAGAACTTCATATCTACGCAAAACGAAAGCAGAGTTTAGTTATATGCAAAGGCTAAAACATTGCGAAAGAGAATGTGACGTGTTTGCTTTCACCTGCTAACTCATTGACGAACAATGCCCATAAACTCAAGTATAAAGCTGAATCTCCAACCTACGCGAGGTTCACATTTATTATGTATACAATTCTTCAGAAGAAAAATAATAATTAGTTCCAGGTGAAGTAAAGTACTCACCGAAGGGTAAGATTTAAGAATCGAGGAGATCGCTAAGTAAATGAAAGCCAGGAAGCAGGGTCGATGTTTCAACCGTATGGCTAAGGGCAGTAACATAAACAGAATATTTACGTGGAAAACTATCAAGAAGAAATTTCTGAAGAAGTCAAAGACTTCTGCAAAGAAGTACCTGAAAGTGAGAGGAATAGAGTTTAGTAAAGGCATATCTTTCTTATTCGTCACTGATGGTATGGCATTATACTTACCAAAAGACTCCGATGTTTGGTGACAGATCTTCGATACTGAGGATGAAACCGTATGTCCTATAATAGGAGGCACACACACACACTAACATCAGACCGCCTAAAGACAATATGATATGAGTTGGTATCTAACTTATAGAGAATCTTAGTTTTTCTCCTATATATGGCTATTAGAAACTTAGCCTATGTTGATAAGAGTTTCGGTTTTTCAGAGCTAAGGGTTACCTTTTGAACATCTCATCAAGCCCACCATATTTACTCAGTGATAAGCCACATAAAACCAACACATAGAGCGACCACACAAGTACCCAGAACACGAAGTGCACGACTGTTTTCCATAAAAAAGGAAGGCGTGTAGTCGGTTTCAACTTGGCTTTTTTAGAAACAGCGGAGGATGATCTGTCCTCATTTTCTACACTTCTGGTCTGAAGGAACAATTTTATAGGAGGAGCATCCAAACCAAATCCCAATAGCAAGATTATCTGTGGGAAACACAAAAGAGCAATAAAAACTTATATACTTTGAGAAATGTGAAATACATAAAACAAGAAACGATACATACAGGAATAGACAGAGTTGCAGGATAGAGAGATAAATGTGTGGCCATGACTAAGCCGAATGCAGCCAGAGGAACTCGTCCTGCATGGGTAGAAAAGATCAGGTTTTTTTCTCATCAAGGTTGATTATAAAAAACGAAATGTGTCGCATGCAAACAAACTTGAAAATATCAATAAGCAAGTATCATTATCTTCTTACGAGTAACTGCTCCATAAAGAGCCAATATGACAGCCAGATTTTCGATTGGCGAAGTTGATAAGCCCACGCAAGATACGATTGTGAAAGGATTCCACAAGTACACAAGAGCAGCAATATCACCGCAAGGTAGGATCCCTGAGGAGAACACGAAAAGGAAAGATCAGTCTTTGCCTTCAAGCAAATAGTTGCAAGAAAAAAAGAATTTTTCTCCGCTACAATCTCAATGAGCCAAAACAAATAAATAGGATAGATGATACACTGAATTCAAAAAATACGCTAAAATTTACCTTTATCTCTTGACGACTTAAGAAGGCCAAGTAGCCTCGCATTCAATCCATAAGCCTTCTGGAGTTTTTGACCAATACCTCGAAGAAACATTGCACTTAATATATCTGCAATAACAAAAACCAAGCTGTATCCAAGAGAGTGTTGGTATCAAAGACATGACTATAAAGTTCTTGATGAATAGCAAAACATTGAAAGTCGCATGTCATGATCCCACAGAGAAATAGCCTATCAAGATCTATACTCGCAATATAATCCTACCTAAGATTTCAAACTAGCTCAAATCTGAGAAGCATGAGACTAGTGATCACATAAATGAAGAGACATCGAACTTTAGAGATAAGAAATGAACATAAGTACCTGCAAAAGAGGTGACTTGGTTGCCCATTAATCCTGCAACACCCAAATTGTCTTCCCAATTAAACTCAAGTTGAAAAAAATCATGTTTCATATTGTTCAAACTCAAACAAGACCATAATATCAAATCGATTACAATCACTACCTCTGAACCGTGAGAGGTCCGAGAACCGAAAGCAGCAACGGCGAGCCATGATACATAGATCCTGCACAAACACAAGTACAATTTCAGCTCCTAACACCCTAAAATCCAAAATTACAGAGGATCAAATCTGAATTGAATAAGAAGATAAACCTGCATATGGTGACATCGATGCCTGTTTCAACCAGTAACCTTCAGCAACTGAAAATTCACACAAAAACGAAGAAATGTAAGCATAATCGAGATCGTAGAGTGACAATGAGAGATAGAGAGATTGAGAGAGAGAGAAATGAGATACGGCGGCGAATGCTGGTGAGAGGAGTGGAGACCTCCGGACGGGAAGAGAGGTTGAGATTTTTGGAGAAGGAGATCAAGATCAATCGGAAAATTACGGAAAATAAAGCCCAAATCCAGAACTGGCATGGCTTCTTCTTCTGCTCCTCCGCGATTTCTCCGTCGTCTTTCTTCATCTCTCTCTATATTTTTCCAATTCTCCGGCGAGCGAAGACAGACGACTCAGACGAAAAATCAGTCCTGACGAAACGACGACGAATTGATATTGAGGCTTTACAAAAAAGCCCATTAGCAGTATTGGGTCATAATTAAGAGAAAGTGTTTAGTATGAATCTGTGATGAAGAATTTTTTATACCTTTAAAAACAATGTTACTGTAAAAGAAGGAAATAGTAAATATAATTCACAGTTACACAGCATTTATTCATGACAGGTAGATTTTGTACTCAAAAATAGTCATAATGGGGTCTGTGTGATGATTTTTTTAACCAGGAATGTGTCATAAAATTATTAAACTAATGTCTTGTTGACAAAATAAATATAAAGTAAAATAATAATGACTTTTTTGGTGTGTATATAAAAGTCGTTTTATTTTTTATTTTTTGGCTTTCCCAATCAGAGTTCATTGATGTCCGTACACACCCAACACTCTTCTTCCTCCCAACGGTCATATTTCTCCGACAATATACAAACGGTCACTAAACTCCCAACTCTTTTCCACCGTTGGATCTAAAAGATCCAACGGTTCTTAAACATCCGAGATTCCTCGTGTACCACTCACTCTGCCCAACCCTAAACAATTACTGTAAAAAGAAAAGTGACAACTTCAATTCTCGATGACCCAACAAGAAAACAAACTCGAAAAAGTAGCTCAAGTATGGTATTAGTAGAAGAACCTGTATAGTACCATAACCTTGTAGAGTGTTAGAGAGAGAAACAAAAGTGAGTGAGTGAGAGAGAAACAGAGTGTGAGAGAGAGAGAGAGGGGAAAAAGGAATAGCCTTTGAGAGTGTTTGATCTTTGATTTAGGGATTTCGATCAGTTTCAGGAATCTCTGAATGATCTTCTGATCTGGGTTTTTTTTTGTTTTGGGGATGTTTTGAGGAGATTTCTTGATTTTGGCAAAACCGGAATGGAAAATCGGAATGGCGAACCGGGTTTACAACAACTTTCGAGTCTGTTCATCAACGGAACCCAGCAACTTCGAGATCTTCTTCTTCTTCAACAACATCCTCTGTTTATGATGATGTGAATTCGTTTGTCGTCATTATCATCTATAAATTAGATTTTGTTTGTGAAAAAAGCATTGAGGAATCCGATGATTGTTTTATGGTAGATTGATTTGAGAAAGTTTTTAGATTAGTTCGATTCTTTCATTCTTTATTTGAATATAGATTTCTTCGTTTGTTTTGGGGAGGGGATTCAATTCATTCTTCTATTTCTTTTCTTAAATTTGCATATTAAGTCACACCAAAAAAAAAATTCATTCTTTGTTTACTCTTCATATAGGATTCACTTTGATTTCACAAAAATTCGTTCGTTTTATCTTCATATAGGACTCACTTTGATTCACAACCAAAACGAAAACAACAAAAAAAAAAACACTTTTGATTTTGATTCTTTATTCATCGGATTCCATTTTTTCTCCAACTGTTGTTTGTGCAAACACACACACACACTTAGACCATCTCTCACATTCTTTAAGAAACTTGGAATTTAGATATTTGGGTGGGTAGATTTTGTAGAGGATGTTGGCAGGTTGTTCAAGTTCTTCATTGTTGTCGCCGACCCGAAGATTAAGGAGTGAAGCAGTAGCAGCAACATCAGCAACTCATTTTCCCATGAACACACAGAGACTTGACTTACCATGCAGTAGTAGCTTCTCTCGCAAGGAAACACCTTCGACCCGACCACTAGGAAGAAGCATCTCACTCGACAACAACAACAACAACAACAAACCGATTGAGCGCAAGACCGGTGGTTGTTCGCTTAAGCAGAACATAAAGCTTCCACCATTGGCAACAACAAGAGCAAGTGGAGAAGGGTTTTCTTGGAACAACGACAACAACAACAGAGGGAAGAAGGGTCTGAAGAGATTGGCGGAGGAGGACAAGGAGGACGAGTCTTGTCTGAGCAGAGCGAAGAGGCAAAGAGGCGAAACCGAAGATGATCACAATAGGGGTTTCTGGTTTGAGCATTTCACTGCGCAGAATTCATCCCCAGCATTACCATTTTCTTTGACTTGCTCAGGTGATGATGAGGAAAAGGTTTGTTTTGTGCCGAGCGAAGTGATTTCTCAGCCTTTACCAAGTAATCCAAACTGGGTTAACTCGGTGATAACTGAGCTAGCTGGTTTAGGCGATAAGGACGTTGAGAGTAGCCGTCCTGCAGCAGTTAAGGAAGCTTCTGGATCATCGACAAGTGCATCATCAGAGAGTCGCAGCTTAAGCCACAGAATACCAGAACCTACAAATGGCTCGAGGAATCCTTACTCACACCGAGGCGCAGAGGAACGGACCAGCGAAAACATCAACAACAACAACAACAACAATCACAGGAACGATCTGCAGAGGGATTTCGAGCTTGTCAATTTGCTTACTGGATGTTTAGAAGCGATCAGATCAAGGAACATAGCTGCGATTAACCATTTCATTGCGAGAACTGGTGATCTTGCTTCTCCTAGAGGAAGAACCCCAATGACTCGACTCATGGCTTACTACATTGAAGCCTTGGCTCTTCGAGTTGCGCGTATGTGGCCTCACATCTTCCACATCGCACCGCCTCGTGAATTCGAGAGAACAGTCGAGGACGAATCAGGAAACGCATTGAGGTTCCTGAATCAAGTGACCCCAATTCCAAAGTTCATTCATTTCACAGCCAACGAGATGTTACTCAGAGCATTTGAAGGGAAAGAGAGAGTTCACATAATCGATTTCGACATCAAGCAAGGCTTACAATGGCCTAGCTTCTTCCAGAGCTTAGCATCAAGGTCAAATCCACCACACCACGTAAGGATCACAGGAATAGGAGAATCCAAACTCGAGCTCAACGAGACTGGAGATCGTCTCCACGGATTTGCAGAGGCAATGAATCTTCAATTCGAGTTTCATCCCGTTGTTGATAGACTCGAAGATGTTAGGCTATGGATGCTTCACGTCAAGGAAGGCGAATCGGTCGCTGTAAACTGCGTTTTGCAGATGCACAAGACGCTGTACGATGGAACCGGAGCAGCGATTAGGGACTTCGTAGGTTTAATCAGAAGCACGAACCCAATCGCTCTCGTTATCGCGGAACAGGAAGCAGAACACAACTCGATGCAGCTCGAGACGCGAGTCTGTAACTCGCTCAAGTACTATTCCGCGATTTTCGACGCGATTCACACCAATCTCGCTACGGATAGCTTAATCAGGGTCAAAATCGAGGAGATGTTGTTCGGGAGAGAGATCAGGAACATTGTGGCGTGTGAAGGGAGTCATCGGCAAGAGAGGCACATGGGTTTTCGCCATTGGAGGAGGATGCTGGAGCAGTTGGGGTTTCGGAGTTTAGGAGTCTCGGAGAGAGAGGTTTTGCAGAGCAAGATGCTGCTTAGGATGTACGGATCTGGCAACGAAGGATTCAACATCGAGAGGAGCGATGAAGACGGCGAAGGCGGCGGAGGAGGAGTCACGTTACGGTGGTCGGATCAGCCGCTTTACACGATCTCGGCTTGGACTATCGGCGGAATCGGAGGGAGTTCTTCGTCTTTTTCTCAACGCATTTAAGAAACTTTTTTTTTTTTAAATTATACATTTAGGGATTTAGATAAAGGGGAAAATGTTGTTTTTTTATAGAAAATATGGGAAAAAATTAATTTTATTCTTTCATTCTTTTTTGTGGGGGGTAGGAATTTGTTATAAAAAACTTAAGGATTAGAAGAAATACTTTGTATTAAGTTTGAAATCTTTTACATCTCTAGCTGGATTAGAAGAAATATTTTGTATTAGTTTGAATGTTTCTATTCTTTTTTCTTTTATCAATAAGAAAAGTGAAGTAATTTTATCTATTGTTAATCTATAAATCTTAGTTTTATTTTAATTTATTGATTTTGTAAGGAAAAACTTCCTTTTATATTGAAAACAGCAAACAAATATATGCTTGAGAAATTAAAAACAAAAACAAAAATCACTACTGAATTGTTTATCTGGGCCTTGTATGAAGTCGGCCCATTATTTATTTGTATGTCTCATTTTCTCTTCTTGGTTTAGTTGGAGCCCAACTATTTTCTTGAAACTTTTGTGTATCACCTTGATTCTTGAAGCAATTAGAGAAATCACTTATTTATTACCATATACCATAAAAAATACCCATAAATTTTTAAATGTCATAATTAAAATTTACTTAAGAAAATGACTAATTTAAAACATCACCGTAAAAAAGTAAAAAGTTTAATAAAATAAATCTTTCATTTACAGAAATAGTTTTATAATGTAATATAACTATTGAAAATAGTAGATTGTTGTGAAAACAACATTTTTTTTCAATGACTATTTTAATTTGATATAAAAGTTATGATCTTCAACAATCATTTGACAGTGACATATTTACATAGTAAATTAATATTTATTTTTAAACAGATTTTTTCTGGGTCAGATTATATCATAATAACCAACAATATAAAATGTATTTCCATCTTAAAATTTTAAAAACTCATAAATATTTTAAAAATGTAGTTGTCTACTTAATTAGAATTAGTACCCTAGTACTATCTTTCATTTTCTTCTTTTCTTTTTAGTTTAATTAGAGTTTAGACGCACAGAAGTACTTGTAAAGACTATCTTTTATTTTCTTCTTTTCTTTTTAGTTTCAAATCAATCACCATTAACAGATTTTAATTAGGATTTGTTTTGGGGTGAAAATTAACTCAAAATTTAACCCCCAAAAAAAAAAAATAACTCAAAATTTGAAAAAAATATCTAAAGAAAAAAAAAAAAGCTACTAAATTAATCTTAACCTCAAGAAGGTACCAACTTGAACATAGTTTGATGCTATGAGAATAAAAACAAAGGACAAGTTGCACGGAGTTTGTCTCCTACGTACTTCTTCTATGTTCCGCCGATAATGTCCTTATCATTCATTTTTTATTTATTTTTATTTTTATTTTACAGTTGTTCTGATGTTTATTTTTGCATTGTTCTGATGTTTAAATCTGATCTTTTGTCGTATAAGCTTCGGTCGAGTCTTATCACTTATGTTGTCACTCTCGAAAAAAAAAAAAAAAAAAAAAAATTCGAGAATCGGATCGTCGAAAATGAGATTTTTCTGTGTATAAAATTATCAATTCGTGCATTAAAGGCTTATGGAGAACCATACAATGAGGTTGGTCGGAAAGTAGGTCACTAGTGAGTGGTGATCACATTTGAAATCATTATATTTGTGGTCACTATAATGTTCAATTAACCAATAAAAAGTAAGTAGTAAAAAATAGAAACTCAAATCAACGGTTAAATTTGTCGGTCGGACCAGGTATAAAAAAGATTATAAAACAAAATTCCAGAACTTCTATGATTTTTCAAACAAAAAATCAACTGTTAAATTTGTTAATGTTTCCTTATAAAAAAAGAACAAATTGTTATTTGTTAAAAATATATATATGAATAAATGTTGACAAAAGAAAAAAGGAAAAGAAATATGAAAAAAAATATTTTTGAAAGATATAGACCCAAATGATCAATTGTTATATATAGTCGCTATCAAATAATAGAAACATACTATTTAATAGAGATAGAGATTTTACGTGTTCGAATAGGGAATACATACGAGGAGTCGAGGAAACACTTGTTTGTACCAAACTTATTCTCGTGCTGAATAACAACATATACAATTTATACCCAAAAAAATCATATGTATATCCAATTTCGTCAAAAAAGTATCATACCTAAAACAAAGACAATCTTCTTCTTCTTCTTCTTGTTTTGAGGTCACGAGTCGTAAACTGTAAAAATAATTGCATGTACTCATCATAGTACCGTGTCAGAAAAACTTGTATATATATACAATTTTGCTCGAAAAATGTAGGTATGTGACTGTGTGACCTAAGGTAGTTAGAATTTACGGATTACTCGAATTTGAACTAATTTAAGTATTCAAACGTCTAGTCTCTAATATATTAGATAACATCAATTATTTTTTCATAAAACCTGAAATCATCATTTTTAGTAAAAATAGTGAACGCATTCTCAGCTTTAGGATAAATTGGTTAATTTAACTTCTTTTTTGGGGTCGGCTAAAGCGTAAAAGCATGTTATTTAATTATATAGATTTTAATAGAATACCTAGTACCTACGTGTTTAGTCTATCCAAAACTGAAACGAATGTATTATAATGAATTACAACTTAAAAAATGAATTACAACTTACAAGTGCATGGCATGGCATCATAATATATTGAATAGAACTGCACATGACATCACTCTATACATAGTGGATTCCAACTTTCCAGTCACATAAATTATCTTATTATTTAGTTTTTTGTTATATTTTCAATCATTTTCTGTGGTTGTCTTTGGTTGCTGATTCATTCCGTAACCTTTCGACCAAAAATATAGCATCAGAAGAAGGTTTTGGAAATTATCACTATTTAGCAATATTATCACCATGGTCTTTTTTGGTGGTCGAAGTTAAAATCAATTTCTCTAAAAAATATCTGGATCTTATACCAGCTGAAATATCATTAAAAAAACTATTTTGTGGTTTGTAATAATTTTTTTTTTTAAATAATATTTACTAATTTACCCATGAATAGAATGTTTTATTCTAAACAGTAAACACTATTTCAAATTATAGAGATTTAACCACATTTTTATCTCATAACTTAAAGCCACATTTTATCTCGACTGACATAGCATTATATAAGCTATGAACTGAGCTTTTTATAATATATTCGATGGATTTGATTCAATCGTTTTAAAGTGAGTTGACGCCTTGACGGTATGTCGTGAATTCCTTTTGGATTTCTTAAGTCGTGATAGGAATAACAAAACGGGTTTATCAAATGATTTATTTTCTTTCCAAGCCAAATCGAACAGCTTTATTGAATAATGTTTTTTGATGCATTTGACCTAACAACCTCAAATAAACATCAGAAATTGGATAAATTTGATGTAATTAAGATTAAAAATAAGATTATTTCGGCAGATACGTATGGTCCAGATCCGCGTCGTATTATTTGCATCGTCAGGGACAAGTGTCCCACGTCGGCAACACGTACGTTCACACATGCCACGTTTTCCACTTCTGGTCTTCACACGTTGCTCATCTAAAACTACGCGTAATTCTGTCGTATTATTTATTTTATTTCTTATGGATCGTGTTTTTCTTTTATTCTATATGTTTCAATTGTCAAGTTAATCATTTAATATTTCTGCTCTGCTGGTCATATGATTTTGCGAGTTATCACTCCTAGTGATAACTTATCACATACCTAAATAAAATATTTGGTTGACAGAGAAAAAAACACTGAATAAAAGATTGGAAAAGAGCTATATATAGAAGATATTTTTTCTGTAAATAATTATTTTAAAGTAAATATTCAGCCTAAGGAGAACGTTCCACTTTCCTGATCAGATGATATCCTATATATATAGCTATATATATTCTCACTAAATTCTCCATTTCATCGTATTAATAAGATGATTAGCCCATTCATTGTGATTCGATTTTGTAGATTGAAAAATTATGATAATTTGTATACTGTGTTTTCAATAGTAGTTAATTATTATAAGCGTTTTAAATGACAAAATCATACGATATGTTTACAAGCTCTAGACATTTTTATAAACTTCCGTCAGTAATTATAACCGAGAAAAAAAGAGAGAAGAAATTGCAAATCAAACCAACAAAAATGCCAGCTAATAACACATTGTGAGTTTTGTCTTTTTGTGCTGACAGTTAGTGCTTTTGCTTGGATTCTTTGCCCAATCAATTGTAAACAATGAATTGTAATTTGTTAATACGTTCCAACCATAAATCTTAATTACATTTCCATTCTTATTTTAGGTCGAAGTTCGGAAAAACTAACGATTCAATCTACAAATTAAAACCTTCACACATTCTTTTCTGTTTCTTATATATATGCCATGTGGTACTGCATTTGTTGTGATACTATTAGTATTATGGTTTAAGCATGCATATATATAGTCAATTTAAAAAGAAAAATCTTCACATATACCACTATTTTTAGTGTTATGATCCATATATTTTGGTTTGAACTATGTTAGTCGGTTCAGTTTTTCCTTCCAACAACACCGTTTTAAATTACAATTTAATTGAATATAACGGTTGTTGGTAAAATATTTTAGAGATTTGGATGTTCATTGTCGAAATTTTTTGGTTTTTCGGAGGATTTTGTGTTTAGGATTCTTGTCACTATATATTTAAAGCGGCAAGAGTTTGTTCTTTATAGTTTTTTTTTGTTCTCAATTATTTTGTATTTTTTTTATTTAGGCCTTTTCTTTATAAGTTTTCTCTCAAATTTGTTTTTTTAAAGATTAGAGACGAGCTATCACTAAGGAAGCTCAATTCTCATTAAATCATACCCAATTGGTCGTTTTAGAATATAAATGAAAAAGTATAATGCATATAGAAAACAATTAACTGAGTTCAATGTTCGGGAAACTTATAACAAATAAAAAGAATATAAGACATATCTTATTAATATTACTGGAAATACAAGTACGTAACTGTAAACACGTAATGCAATTTATTTGAGTTGCAAAAAATATATTAGAAATGGATTAGAACATTTAAAAATATAACAAGTATTCTATCTGGCAAATGCATGTTCATCTGCTATGTAGATGATTTAGACTTTGGAAAAGTTATGTATATATATCAGCGTCCTCATACTAATAAAAGAAGGATGTTAACATCAATTAATATTACTAGAAATACATTTCAATAACTATTAACAATGTAATATTAGATCTAAACCCTAAACACTAAACTCTAAACGTTAAACCCTAAACCCTAAACATGTTAATATACAGTAGGACACCTTTCACTAACAATATGCCCCCATTTAACATACGTTTATAAAAGAAAACTAAACCCCACACCCTAAACACTAAACCCTACAAGCCTAATCTTTAAACCCTAAAACCTAAACACTAAACCTTAAACCCTAAACTCAAATATATTACCCTAAAAGGAATCATAAAACCCTAAAATTTTTAATACACAATAGAATCCCTTTCACAAACATAATATTATATAGTATGATATCCCCACGATTTTACCCGTCTTGAAAAGAAGGACACTAAACCCTAAACACAATTGGAATAAGGAACCCTTGGGCAAAGGGAAACCCCTAGGAAAGACGATTAACAGTGTCTCCACGATTTTACCCGTCTTGAAAAGAGGGGCACTAAACCCTAAAGCCAATTGGGATAAGGGAACATTTGGGCAAAAGGGAACCCCTAGGGAAGACGATGAATATTGTCCCCACGATTTTACCCTTTTTGAAATGAGGGGCACTAAACCCTTAAGCCAATTAGGAAAATGGAACCCTTGGGAAAAAGAGAACCCTTGGACAAAAGGGAACCCTTAGACAAAGGGTAACCATTAGGCAAAAAGGAACCCTTTAGGAAGACGATCAACAATTTCTCTACGATTTTATCTTTTTTGAACTGAGGAGCACTAAACCATAAAGCCAATTGGGAAAAGGTAACCCTTGGGCAAAAGGGAACCCTTGGGAAGACACTATTCATCGTTTTCTCCAAGGATTCTCTTTCGTCCAAGGGTTCCATTTTCTTAACTGGCTTTAGGGTTTAGTGCCCCTCATTTCAAAAAAGATAAAAGCGTGGGGACAATGTTCATCGTCTTCCCCAGGGGTTTTCATTTGCCTAAGGGTTTCCCTTTTCCCAATTAGCTTTAGGATTTAGTGCTCCTCATTTCAAGACGGCTAAAATCGTGGGACAATGTTCATCGTCTTCTCCTATGTTCCTTTTTGTCTCCATATATAGTACTTGAAAGCATTCAATTTATATGTTTAACTTTTATTCCATCTACACCATTTACAATCCTATGTTTTCTGTAATTACAATCCTATGTTTTCTGTAATATAGAGTTATTTATAGTATACTTTTAGGGTTTATGATTTAGAGTAGGGTTTAGAGTTTAAGGTTTAGGATTTAGGGTTTAGGGTTTAGGGTTTAGGGTTTAGGGTTTAGGGGTTAGGCTAACCTATATACCATTGTAATAGTAATGTATATTTAGAAATAAGTTAGTGTTTTCAAATATAGTACTTAAACTTATTAAATTTAAATATGTAATTTGTATACANAATGTGTAACTTATATACGTTTATACCACTCTTGATTGCTAAAAGTTGTTAGGTGTGAAATAAACGTTTATATAAAATCTTAAAACAAAATTTTATTAAACATATAACACCATTCCGCGATAACCACAAAATTTTATAATATGAGAAAACATCTTCAACAAACATTACTACATACATTACCGTTAAATTTTGAACATTACTAGATATATTACTTATATATTATTGGACATTTCAGACAAACATTACTGGATACATTATTACACATTACTGGAAATATTGATGGACAATATACAACATGTCATCTTTAATTTATAATGACATTTCTAGAAATAATTGCATATAATTATCAATATTTACATTTTTGTGTCTCTTAGAGAAGCACAACAAACCTATTACCGTAAATAATAT
>OVAY01001761.1:7665-24865 GCA_900406395.1 Kernera saxatilis | reverse complement strand
ATATATAATATATATTATTACAATCACCAATATAAAAATTTAAAATTTCAATAACTATTATATTTTAATAATAATTTTCAATTAAAAAAAACTGGCGTGTAGCGCGGATCCAAATCGTAGTTATTTTAAAACTCGTTAGTATTCTAAAAAATTGTTACAAAATATTTATACACTTACCATATTTAACATATAAATACATACATATTTCTATATTCTCAGTAGACAAGCTTTTTTTTGGTTCCGTGAAAAACTCAAAAAAGAGAAGAAAATTTGAAAATCAATCCTCTATTAACGTCCACCTCGAAGCTTCAAACATCAATGATGGGTTTTCACAAATCACCTTCTTCAAAACTCAAACAGAAACAGGAAACAACCACTCCTCCTCCTCCTGCACCGAAACAATCGTCATCATCATCTGCCTCCTCCACCGGCAAATCGGCGAACTCTAGCTCCGGCAAACAGGTTTTCTCTCGCTCATTCGGCGTTTATTTCCCGCGCTCCTCCTCCGCTCAGGTTCACGCCGCTTCTTCTCGATCTTCTCCGTCCGATCACGGCGTCGCTGAGCTTCGTCGACAGGTGGAGGAGCTCAGGGAGAGAGAGGTTTTTCTACAGACGGAGCTTCTCGAGCTCAAGCTTCTCAAAGAATCCGTCTCCGTGATTCCGATCCTGGAATCGCGAATCGCTGAGAAGGATGTCGAGATCGAGATTTCGAGGAACACGGTGATGAAATTAGAAGAAGAAAACGCGAGATTGAAAACGCAAATCGCAGAGATAAACGCGAGAAACGAAGAACAGAGAGATGCGAGTGAGAGAAGAGAGAGAGAGTTGAAATCGGAGATTCAGAAATTAGCTTCGTCATTACGAGAGAGTGAAGAACACGCGCTTACTTCGTCGTCTTCGTCTTCTCAGAGGTTTCAGGGTTTAATGGATGTATCGGCGAAATCAAATCTCCTCAAGAGCTTGAAACGGGTCGGGTCGACGAAGAACGTACCCGATCCAAACTCGAATACAGAGGACAATAACCGGTTTATAACCAGCTTAACCGGTGTAGAAGAAATTGAATGCGGCGGGTTAAGACAGAGGAAGAGTCGTAACTCGGATGAACTCACCGAGTCATCTCTCTCCACCGTTAGATCTAGGATTTCCCGAGTCCCAAAACCACCACCGAAACGGTTCAATTCGACGGCGAACAGAATCAATACGGAATCCCAGAGGAATATTCCGACTCATTCGCCACCGCCTTGCAAGTCCCTTCCTCCTCCACCGCCACCGCCGCCGGCGAAGAGCTTACTCATAGCTCCGGCGGCGAAAGTAAGAAAAGTGCCGGAGGTAGTCGAATTCTACCACTCGCTAATGCGGAGAGACTCGAGACGAGATCCTACCGGCGGTTGCGGCGGAGGAAATGCGGCGGAGGGATTACTGGTTACGTCCAATGCTCGCGATATGATCGGCGAAATCGAAAACCGATCAGCTTATCTCATCGCGGTAAATAAATTTTTCTTAAACCGGTTCAATTTTTCTTGTTTAGCTTTTTTTTTTTCCATGCGTAATTGACCGGTCCGCTCCACCTTTTTCCTTTTTAACGACAATTCCAAAAAATTTCATTCGTATCTTCGTAGACAAGACAGTTCGTGGATTCTCCTCCTTTTCGAGAAATCCAAATTCAAATGTCACTTTCCTTTGTCTTAACCGGCTCAACTTTCCGGTTTAATTTGTTTTCCATGCATAATTGACCGGTTCCTTCAATCTTTTTCCCTCTTTCGCAAATTCCATAATTGTCATTCTTATCATCACTGACAAAACAGTTCGTAGATTCTCTTTTTCGATACAAAGTCATTTTGCAGATTTTTTTTTTTGGTTTGAATCTTGCAGATTAAAACCGACGTTGAAACACAAGGAGATTTCATAAGGTTCTTAATCAAAGAAGTCGAAAACGCAGCGTTTTTGGATATCGAAGAAGTCGTCCCTTTCGTCAAATGGCTTGACGACGAACTCTCTTACTTGGTATTAAAAACCAATAACAATAATTCAGATTCTGTAAAATTCATTATAATGCCTTGTTAAATTATGATCTTTTTATTTTAAAAGGTGGACGAGAGAGCAGTATTAAAGCATTTTGAATGGCCAGAGCAAAAAGCAGATGCATTACGTGAAGCAGCTTTTTGTTACTTCGATCTCAAGAAACTCATATCAGAAGCTTCTCGTTTTAAAGACAATGATCTTCGACAATCTTCTGGTTCTGTTCTCAAGAAAATGCAAGCTCTGTTCGAAAAGTAGATTTCTTTTTTGATCCCATCGGTTAATGAATTTTTGTGACTTTTGTTGTTTTTTTGTTCTCAAGACGATGATCTACGTTGTTTTTTTTAGGTTAGAACATGGAGTTTATAGTTTATCGAGGATGAAGGAATCGGCGGCGACAAAATTCAAGAGCTTTCATATTCCGGTGGATTGGATGCTCGAGACTGGCATTACTACCCAGGTCAGTAAAACATTATTATTTCGAAGTTATTAACATCAAATTCATAGGAATATGGACCATTTTTTGGAATTATTAGATATCAACGTAGGCATGTGCAGTTTACCAAAATGATTTAAGTTCACCAAGGAAAAAAAGTAGGCACGTGCATTTCGTATATAGAATCGGGTTCTAGCAGGTTACGGATCGAGTATATGTAATTCATGTATCTAAAATTACTATTCAAAATATCTATTATAAAAAAGGCAATTCTCAAAAATATCACATTTTTAAGTTTTGTTTCCAAAAATACTATAGCGAAACTTTTTTTCTAAAACACCCATCATTAGTTTTGATTTCTTAAAATACCACAAAACTAAAAATTAACTTTAAACTCTCAAAACTAAACTTTAAACCCTCTAAAACTAAACCATAACCCATCAAAACTGAACCCTAAACCCAAATTAGTGAATTTAAATACAAAAAAAAAATTATAAATCTTTAAAAATTGGTTTTAGTTTTGTGGTATTTTTGAAAACAAAAATATAGTTGTGGTATTTTCGAAAAAAAATTTTTGTTTTGGTATTTTAAAAAAAAAAACTTAAAAGTGTGGTATTTAAAGGAATTACTCAATAAAAAATGGATCGGATAATTTGGATATTAGAGAAGGTATAATTATTTATTTTGATCCAAACAGATAATTTGTATATGATCGGATCATCCGAAATGCACATGCTAGCCTCTTTTTTTCTTCTTCATCATAAATATTAGCTAGAGAGCTCAAAGATTGCTTTTAGAGTATGATTTTCACTTTGATATAATTTAGTGAAATAGAAAGATTTTATAGTAATTACAATAACAACAACAATTCTTATGGTCCCCAATTTCTGAAAAGTCAAATCTGTAAAGACAGGACAAAGTAAATATTATTTGCTGTTACAATGTAAAATTATTATGTAGATGACAAATATATTAATTTCACAAATTTATTGACTTTTTTAGTTTATAATTTCTTTGTTTCTTTTGGGTCTTCGTGTTTTGTCCCCATCTTCTCACCTATGCGCACGCCTGCTTATATGCCCACACATGTGAGCTTCTTGATTTCCCAAATGTATCTATGTTCTTGTCTGCTTATTCCATATTATTGATTCGTCAGAATATTATTCAAATTCACATAGTTTCTTTAATAGTAACACATCAATATAGTAACATACTAACATTAATAGTAGTATAACGTCAAGAGACGTTAAATTACATTTTACTGTCATATTAACGTTTTAATGCATGTTTACGTGTGAATGATCTCTAGATAACGCCAATAACGTGTGCACAATTTAGAGCTATAGTAAAAGATTTGATATTTTCCTTCCTTCTCACTCTTTTAACCCATAGTAATGTTCTTGAAAATGTGATTTTTATAGATAAAATTGGCTTCCGTGAAATTAGCCATGAAGTATATTAAGAGAGTATCGGCTGAGATAGAAGCTCTTGATGGAGGCGGAGGCCCCGAAGAGGAGGAGCTAATCGTTCAAGGCGTTCGATTCGCCTTCCGTGTTCATCAGGTAAATCCGTAAAACAACCTATTGATTCAACATCAAAGTAATTATGTAAAAAGTTTTGAGATCATTTAACCCAAATCTCTAACATGGATTCTTATTCCGGCAATGACAGTTTGCCGGAGGATTTGATGTTGATACAATGAGAGCGTTTCAGGAGCTAAGAGACAAAGCGACGACGTCGTATCATGTTCAGTGCCAAAGCCAAAACCAGACACCTCAACAGAATAAGCTCGTCTCTAGATCTTGAAGCAACGTGAGAACAGATCCTTCTGATGATTACAATTTGGTTTCTTTTTTTTTTTTTTACACTGTAGTAAAAGAATGATTGTCAAGATCCATAAATGAGCCATCTTGTGAATATAGTCTATAGTTTTTTGGTTCATAAAAATCTGTAGTGAAACGACTTTTACAGATCTACAGCTACATCGTCATCATCGTCATCATCATCTTCCCAATCGAGGTTAAACGAATTAGCAGCTTTCTTAAGCTCGGTTAAACCCGTAAGATCTTCCAGGTATGTGGGATGGTTAATAGCTTCAAGTATGAAACTGTTTCCTTTCTCTCGATACTCAGATACCACCTGAAATAGAAGTTAAAAAACATCATAAGTTTCGCGAGCTCGGTTTTGATAGAAGAGTTGTCACGAGGAAACTTACGGTTTCAGAACAAGCGGTACAGCTATTGGAAGCTTGCCCGAGCAGCGTGATCTGTGAGAACTGAGAAATCGAGCCTCGAATCTGATGAGGTAAGATCCCGAGAGGCGAGTCATCGATGTTTCCTCCATTACTGGAGCTCGAATTGTCTCCTTTTGCATAGATACTGTACAAACATATGTAAAGATGATAAGCCATGTGGACTGAATTTCCAATAGAATCGATTTTCGAAAGACTTACCCAAGTGGGTGTTGTAGAACTCCGACTAAGAGTTCAACGGCGAGAGCTCCTGCGATAGGAGCTAGACCGGGGCGTGTAACAGTGCATTGTTGGTCCAGAGTTCGATCAGTCATTGACTGCAAAAAACACAAAGCCAGGTCAAGACGACTAAACTGGAGGTAACATGAAACAAAACGATCAAAATTGAAAAAAAAGACCGGGAATTACATCTTGAGGTGCAACCACGTCGTTGCAGAAGTAACAACCAAGTCTATGTCTATTTGTCTTGTTCATGTCAAGATTCTGCATATCATCAGATAACGAGGTGGGACCAGCGCCATGGCGCATTACCATGTAGCTGTCGAAACCTAAAGCCGCGTTGATAGCGATCTGAAAATTCAAATCAAACGCCGATATATCAACCAGATTGTTATTACTTACCAAGAAAGAAAGAAAAAGAAGAAGACTTGATTACCTTGTTGGCGTTAGCGCAAAGAAGAGAAGGTAGCCACCGGCTTTCTCTTGTATCGGTTAACAAGAACACCGCATCATGAGACTCAATCAAATCGCTAAGGCGTTTACAATCACCGAGAACAGATTCTTCTTCTTGGCTAGAAATCGGATGCCCAGGCATTGGTATAGCCATAACAACTCCACTAGATTCCATTGCTGGAAATATCTGTTTAAGGCTTTTAACAGCAGCAACAGCTTTAAACTCTCCACGACCTACACAGTCTTCAAACGTGTAGAGAGATTGCCTGACTGGATTAGACATAGCTACTTTACCATAGTCAACAAAGGTGATATTGCGGATTCCCCAACCCTAAAAAAGAAAAAGGATAAACAAGTTCTTAAGTAGTCAGTGGGTTTGGTAAGATTGTTGAATCTCGCATTCTCATTGATACGTACCATAAGAGTACGAGCAACTTGGCAACCCAATGTACCAGCTCCAAGAAGAAGGCATTTGACAGAGGACAAAACCTTTAAGTTAAGAGACGGTAATGCTCGCCATCTCATTAACTTTAAGTTTAAATCAACAGCAGAAACAGCCAACCTGCAAAAGGACGTGAATCGGTTTCGCTAATCAAATTACACATTTTTAGTTTAACTAAATCATTGACACAGAGCAAATATGTGTACCTTGTTGGATCCATGGAATTAGCAAGGCTAATGGATCGGGGAACTCGTTTGCCTTTGTTAAGCTCCCATCCTACTGAGTTAGGTACAGTCTCGGCTGATTCACCTGATGAAAGTGTGACTGAGGCTTGACCAACAAGGGAAAGGTTCAAGTCAGCGAAACCGCGACTCTCTCTGTAGCAAAAGAACCAAACTGTCTCGAGGTTCCATCTTGAGCGAATAAGTGCTAAGTAATTCCGAAGTGGCCAACCAGGATTACTAGGAAGGTGACACGGGTCATAGAAACCGAAAAGCAACTGCAGAAAGAGAGATAGATAATGGAGAGTTTGTTTTTCAGTTTCTATCGTAATCGGAAGAGATAGTTGCACATACCTTTTGATGATCACCTTGGCAAGCTTCCCAGTCTTTAAGATGTCTGATGGTAGCTTTTGAATCAGAAGAAACCGAAACCAAAAAGAATGGAACATCTATAGTAAAACACACAGAAGTAACAAAGGTTTTAGCTACCAAACGTTAAATTTGAAAAACAATAATAACAGAACGAGAACGTTGAGTACCGGTAGTTAAACTTGAGTCGCGCCACTCATTACAAGCAGCGGATACTGATTCTGCTTCTTCTAAACTAAAATACTCTGAAGCTGGCTTTAATTCTATCAAACTTGCAGGAGGATCAAGCACAAGTGCAGGGAACGCAAACCAATAACGAAAACTCCATTTCTTAAGGTCTGCGAACGAGATAACGAGGAATCTTGATAACACAGCACAGTCCTCAATAGCTTTTCCTGATTGAATATCATCCCAAATCTAAATTTTTTACCAAACAATTAGTTAGATCTATCTGCAACAAAGAACCCTCAAAACCAAGTCAGAGATAAGTTGTTGAACCTTCTTTGCTTCTGCTTTTAACAAGCTCTGTTTGTCAAGTTTATTGAAGCTTTCGACGGTGTTGGTGTTATACAGAGTCCCGGGAACAGGACACTTATTCCTATTCCCATGACTAGTACTCGTGATTATCGATGATTGTTCATCATCTGAAGGCAATGACTCTGAAAGAAGAGTCAAATGGTTTGAGACTTGTGGATGAGAACATGGTGCATAGAAACCTGCAATTTCCAATCCAAAAACAAATACCTCAGCACATTAATCTCCAATGGCAAAGATAAGAAATTTCAAAAATTGGTGAAGATGAACCTATAAACAGTTTCCAGGTAGATGATGATAGCAACCCATATGAAATATAACTTTTTGATCTCGGATTCGAACTAAGAAATTGACATTTACGAAAGTTTACAACGAATTCTAAACAGGGGATTTTAAAGTTCTCAACTTTTTTTTTGTTCTCTAACCTAACGGATCACAGAAATCAATGTGAATGCATAGAATCGTCGAATTATATTTAAAATCTACGTTCTGGGTAATTGCGTGATTCAGCGTTTGTGTATTTACCGGTGATGGAAATCGGAGAATCGTCGATTCCAAGCTTATCGAGTTTCAAAGAGGAAAAGCTATGCCAGAAACCCTCGTCGACGGAACTGTTCAATGGAGCGAATTGAAGTATCGCTGGTGGAGTTTCTTTCTCAGCCATGTCCGAATCTTATCTCCGAGTGATTGCAATTTCTCGAGAGTCAATGACTGTAAAAAGAAGAAGAAAAGAAGAAGACGATGACGGAGAAAAGAGAGAAAGAGGAATCGTGCAAGGAACAAGGTCAATCCGGGTCGGGTCGGCTTTAAATCGAAGCAAACCGATTTATATTTTAAAATTAAGAACAAAAATCGGACGGTTAGCTTCTTCAATAAAAAAAAAAACAAAAAACCGGTTTATTTTTCTATCTACGTCATGGTTTGATCCGGTTGTTAGTATGTGCCAAAAGTGCAAAAACACAGAAGCCCAGAATGTTATAAAAAAAAAAAAAAACTTTTTCATATTGTAGGGCTTAATATGCATAGGGATAGGATACATGTGTTTGTGAAAAAACAAATTGAGAATTAATATTTTTGTCATCGTATATGCATATAAAATTAAGGCTCAATTATAAATATAAACAAGGTCGTGGAATATATTATTGAATCGGATCTAGTTATGGTGAACCAAAATTTGTGAATGATAAACAATAAGCGGTATACACCACAAACAGACTAGTCCGTTTCTTTCATCGTTGGATTTCTGGAAACTTTGTTTAATCATATTTCTCAAGACATTCCATGCATTCTTTTCTTATCAGTTTTGATGGAACTCGACGATTATGTATGTGTTTCAAATTATCCCTAGCTATTATTCGTCAAAATTTATTGATATTCGGACTTACGTGGTTAATCTGGAAAGAAACAATATGAACTTTATCAATCTTTTTCATCACATAAGCTTACAATTTCACCAAATGCATACAACAGTCTTGAACATAAAATCACAAATTATTCAAATCACCATTTTTTAGACATGAACCACCTCCACCCCAACACACACACATATCACATTTAAAAGCTTAACCGGATATTAAACCGGTTTTGTCATATAGTTGGGTAAGAAGCTTTCATGGCAAGACCACATAGTCCATGTTTATCCTTGATATCTTTCTGAATTTTCATGTATCCATTCTCACCCCATTTCGTTCCCCATGAATTCTTGATGATCCAATACTTTATTCCGTTCGTAGATTGGCCGTATCCAACCGCAGTCACCGCATGGTCGAGAGACGTCGTGCACTCTCCGGTGAACACACCGGAAGAATAGAATTGAAAATCAAAACCACCTCCTTCAATTCCAATGCTAACCGGTTGGTGTGCCACTGCCTTCATTAGTGCTTTCTCGTCGTTAACCGGGACATCCTCATAACCTATGATGTGTGTACAATAGATTAAAATTTAAAGCATGTAAAATATTTAGAGATGTCCTTTGCTTATTTGGTTTGGTTTGGTTGTGATTGTTTTTGTGTAATCCCTTGTGAGAGTTATTATCGAATAAATATATATTGGTCCGGTTTGGTTTGATAATTCGGTTATAAAAAAGTAATAAGAATTATCAGATTATTTACCCCAAAAAACAAAATTATTTGGTTTAGATTTAAAAGTTTTGGTTTGGATTCGATTCATTTCGGTTTACTTCGGTTTATTATATGCCACCTCATTAACTGACTAATATATTCGTCTATTTATTTCGACTTTGTTTATTTCCTTTTCAGGGAATTAAAGTGAAACCTGTTATAGAAGTCGCTTTCAGTTTGGTCTTTTTGGAATTGCACATAGCGTCTTCGCCTTTGTAAGGGTAATTTGATTCTGTGGTTAAACCGCCAGTCGCCATTATGTGCTCAAACGCAGTATCCATCAGACCGCCACCGCAACCGTAGTCGTTTGTGTCGCAGTCGACAAGCTGTTGTTCGGACAAAGAGATAAGTTTCCCTTTCTTTATCTGTGTTGCTCCTTCAATAGCCGCAACCGCTGAAAACGCCCAACAACATCCTACACAAAACACTCACTCGTTTGTCAGAAATCATCATGTATAATATATATACATCTCAAATCAATTAAATCATCATATAGACATTTGGTTTATTCCATTTAGTTGGGTTGTTTAAAATATTTTTTTGTTTTTTTTTTCATCGGTTTCGAGCATTCATATTCAGATTCTTTCTTTTTGGTTTGAAATATATATTTTTATTAAGTTAATATAAATAAATCTATTTTCATTTTATATATAACAAAAAACATGAACTTTCAATTAGTTATGATTTGTTGCCTTCGGTTTAGCTATAAATTTGGTTTTTGTTCGGTTTGTTTAGTGTAAAAATAAGGAATCTAATCGTTTAGGTTAATAAAAAAAAAACCAACTTCTGTTTGGCTTCAATTTTAAAATATTGGTTATATATACTCAGTTCAGTTTAGTTATACAATAAAGTTTGGTATGTGTTCGGTTTAATTAACTGGTATAAAAATAAGAGATCAAATCGTTTAGATTAAAAAAGTTCGGTTCAATTGAGCTCGGTTTAGTTTAAATATATAAACATGAATAAAGATTTGAATTATTTACCGCAACTGCCTTGATTCTTGATAGGAGTCACGGCTCCTTTCTTCCTCCAATCAACAGAAATCGGCAAAGCACCAGAAGAAACGTTTTGGTACCTAAACGACGACGTTTTAGTTCCGCTTTGGCTAGACAACACCGAGTCTCCTTTGTAGCCAGTGTACATAGAACGAAACTCGTCATTGGTTAGATCGGCGAACTGATTCACCGCGAGTTTAAACGTTCTTCCTGGGTCGGGAACGTTGTTTAGACGTTCAATGCGTTCCACGTTGCGTTTGAACACAACGTAGCGATTATTTTTCTCTTTCATATCTGCGTAAACACGGCCGTGTTTAGCCATCCACTCGTCGTGCCTCTTTTGCATGACGAGTTCAGCGTCGAGAGGACGAGAAAGAGAGATGGAGAAACAGAATGATGAAATTAGAGAGACTATGAGAAAGATTTGAATCTGTTTAAAAGCCATTGTTTTTAGAAAAGTTGAAGGATTTTTTATACTAATTTGATTACTCCAAAAGGGTTTTGAAGTGGGGTTTTATAGTGAAAAAACTTAGATGTTATTGGTAATGTCCCATAAAGTGATTGAGACAAAGTATTTTTAGTTTACAAGTAATGATCTTCTACATTCATATACAAAACCAAATGATCGTTCATGGTTGTTAAGTTATTTTCTTCCTGATATTATAATTATTATTTAAGTTATTTTTCTATATCAAACTGAAATAAAATCTCGTTCACTTCACTTTGGCCGGATTTTTCATTGCAGTTGCGGTTTAATTTTGTAAACAAATGTATTTGATACTTAAAAAGTTCGAACGTATAAAACTTTAAGTTTAATCTAATCTCGCTAAGTATATATTGTGATACGTACTCGCACTTGGATATTGATTCGTGGTTAGTACAAATATATTTATTTATTTAAAAATTGAAAATTAAGGAAGCATTACATTTAAAAATATTAATGCAAATACTATCTGAAAACATATTTGTTGAAACTAACAATTTCCAGCACGCAACATATATAATTTTATGTAATTAGTTTACTCTGTTTTTGTTAGGATCCTAGTTTCTTCTTTTTGAAACGGCTAGGATCATAGCTTTTATAATTGCAAATTAAGAAATGGTTTTGTAATAGTAAACTCATTTTCTAAATCCAATAGTTTGTTGTTTGGGGTTCTATAATTTGTTCTCTATGATCACTAATTTTTATTTTTTTCCCAGAAATTGGAATTTGCATATTATATACTATCTCAGTTTTCCTAACGATTTTCTTTTCAAATATACAAAACTCAATACTGAATATTCAAATTGGTTTTTAACAGAATTGAAGTCCCTAATTTATAGTATGTGGGTGTGGGTACCTTTAATGCATCAAAATCACTAATCTCATCAAAACATGGAATCTTCTTTTGTCTTTTCATTAATTAATTAATTTGAATTCAAAGATTCCGTTCATTCACAAGAGAACCATTCGTGCAAGTTAAAAGCTCAAACAAAGAAGGGAAAAAAATGATTCGACAAAATTAACTAATTGGATCAAATCATCGCATCATAGTCACTCACAACAAGTGAACTTCATTACGCTAAGTATTCTTTTGTAGATAAATCTAAATGATTTGCTAAAAAGTTTCCTGTTCAATGATGTTTCCCACCAATTTCATCTATTCGAATTTCTATGAAGTTTTCTATTTTCTCCATAAAATATAATATAATTGCTTATAAGTTATAGTTAGGGATAATAGAAGAAAAATGAATAATCATTGGGCGATAATAAGGATGCGTACGGAATTTCATTTTGGACTTAAATCCAAATCATATTTGGCTGAAGTGAAAATAACTTCGAAACGACTAAATTCAAAGATAAATAAAATACATATTTATAAATATAATGATTAGAAAATTGTTTTACTATAGTGATATATTTATTTTTCAAACACAAATTAATTATCATGAAATTATATTATAAATTTCTGAATATTTATATACACGATAACATATATATATAAGCAAAATAAATTCTCTCCATCTACCGCGCCACCTCATCGCCAATTTAAAATTAAAAATTAAAAAGTATAATGATAATTTTACATAAATTAATAAAATTGTAGTTTCCAAAATAGATTAAAAATCAATTAATTAAATTATTTAGAAGAATTTAAAATTCAAATTGACTAATGAACCATTGTTGATGACCACTACTAACGGTTCTATCCTAGCCGTTGAAGATGTAGACTGTTCAGTAGAGTTCAAGTCTTCAAGAAGACAAGTATTGAGCATAACGATTCTTGGGAAACAAAGATTAATATGAATTCGATTCTTCAATTTTCTTGTAAGTTTCGAACTCTAACGATCAATAGGATTCCATAAACTCTTATTATTAATCTGTGAGATGTGTAAATCCAATTCTCATACACCGTATAATCCTAAATTTGATTGGATTTTGATCATGTAACATTGGCGGGCTTGCTTAACGTTTTGGATGGGCTGAAGTCAAATTGTGGGTAGTAGAGGATCATTGTCTTCACAACAAATTTTAAAGATAATCTTGATTCGAGGAGGCATGGATGTTCATATCCACATGTTCTATTATATACCTAGTGCTTTTGAGATTCTGCGTCCAACTATCTCAACATCACAACTATCCACAAGCTCTTCAAGCAGATCGCAGAATTAATACTGGAAGTAGAAGTTAATTAGTCATGAGTATGTGGACAAAACTCTTGAAGGTGAAGAAGGAAGACGCTTGAAGTGTTAGCATGATTCTCTCTTTTGATACTCTCACTATTAAGATGGCTCTCTTTTGTTTAGTTCTCTATCTCTCAACTTGAGTCTCTTTTGTGTACTTCTCTCTCTCTCTCTCGCTCTCTCTCTCTCTCTTTCGTCCAAATAATTCATTTTTATTAATATTACTTTGCTTTACAAACAATTAAGAAATCCAATTTGAACGAAAACGTCTAAAACATTGTAATTATAAAGTTTATATTATCCATATTATGACTTATGAGTAATATAAAAAAGTATAATTCACAACTAATTGTTTTCACTAAAATAATTCAAGTTTGCTAAAAGAATCTTAGTTTTAATCAAAAACAATTCCTAGAAATATTTTGTTTTTTTTAACTTTTTTATGACCAGTGATTTGACCTTATATTAATAGCTACGGTTTCTTCTATCAAAGAGAGAAAAAAGGGTGGCCAAAAGAAACAAAATTAGAAACCAATGGCTATAATTAAGCTTTAATAAACTAAACATTATGTTCAAAACCTATTGAAACTAATTTTAAATTAACAAATCAACGATTTACTTTTTAGTTTTCAATCTAAAAATAACAATTGGGTTTCGAATATAAAACCAAACTTGGTGCTCCCCGAGAGTAGTTGTCCTCTTCTCAAACATATCTCAACTTATTGTTTGAAATTAAAACGATTATAAAGAGAGATATCAAAAAGAAGAGAAGACCACAAAACAAAAACAAAAAAAAAATCTCTCTAACAAAAATGGCGTCCAAAGCCATCTTCTTCTCTTTCTTTGTCGTCTCCGCCGTGTGTTTGTCTTCTCTGGCCGGTTTTGCCGCCGCCGATGCTGACGACTTCGACCGTTTCCAGATTCAGGGATCAGTTTACTGTGACACTTGCCGTGTACAATTCGTTACCCGTCTCAGCAAATTCCTCGAAGGTATTATATAGTGCATAGATAGCCGTTTTTTTAACACGTGTAACTGGTGTACTCGTATTGATCTCAATTTATATAAATACTATAAAAATAAATTATGAATATGTATATAAACTGGAGGCTCTAATTTAAAAAAAAAAAAAAAATTAACACATCAAATATACACGTTTAATAAAAAAAAATTAGTATAAGAAAACAGTTTAAGACGTCGTACATTTTAAGATGAATGCATGCAACTATATCTTACAAAACTATATCGGTTTTGAAATCCTAATGAGTTGATGCAATTGACCGACTTTTTTTTGGAGTAATCCGACCACAACTTAAAATTCTTTCGAATTAGATCAATTTTTTACATATGTTCAAACAATTAGTTAACAGTAAATTCGAGTTTAGGTTTTAGACTTTAGTGCTAGTGATTCGCTAATTAACCCCTATTATTAGTCATGCACAAAACCGATTCGATCGAAGTTGATAAAAGCTTGAGATTGGAACCACAAAAAATCTATTAGTCTCTAGATACTACATTTTTCAAATATCTCGTACATCAGTTTGTAGAATTTATATCAATTAGATATGAAGCGATTCAACCATTACAACATATTAAAATCTCCAAATCATTCATGTTTTACTTAAATAAAAAAAAAGTTATCCATATCATTAGGCTCCAAATAGAGAAGATACAAAAAGGGTCAGGCGGAATAATATTAAATTTTCATAAATTTTGATACTCCGTATTATTTCGTTTCACACCATCTCTATTCGAAGCCTTAGTCGGATTAATTATATTTCGTTTTATGTTTATTTTAACATCTTTTGTTGTGTTTGTGAAGGTGCCAAAGTGAAGCTGGAGTGCAGGAGCAGAACAAACGGAACCCTAACGTTGACCAAAGAAGCCGTTACCGACAAATCAGGAAGCTACAAGATGGAAGTAACCGGTGACCACGAAGAAGAAGTTTGCGAGCTCGTCTTGGTCCAATCACCAGACAGTGGCTGCAGTGACGTCAGCAAAGAGGCTTACCTACGTAACGCCGCCAAGATCAGTTTGACGGCGAATGACGGAATCGTCTCTCACGAGACACGTATCGTTAACCCTCTCGGCTTCATGGTTAAGACGCCGTTAGCTGAGTGTCCCGCTGCTTTCAAGGAGCTCGGTATTGTCCCTGACGTCATCTTCTAAGCGAAGAAGAAAAGAAAATATATGACGTGAGAGATTTTATTTTTCTATTTGCTTCGTCTTTGAAAGGTTTTCGTCAACTTTATTTATCTATTATTATGAATTAATATCATCATTACTTATTGATGTTAATTTTTCGCTTTTTTGTATTTTTTTAATTTGAATTGTGAGTTATACTTTGTTGTTCTGTAGTAAAAAAAAGATGTAATTTGGTGCTGAGGAAATTATCTATTACAACTACAAATCTACAAAAACAATTAGACTATGTGTAATGGATAAAAAAAAATCATCCATTACAAATAATGATGTATTATCTACAGCGGATGAAATAAATCTAACTACTACCTATTTGATCATAATGTACGGCTTCACAGCCGATTTTACGGCGGATAACTTTCCGGCAATACAAATGAACAAAAAAACAAACTTTCCCTGCAATACATAAATATATGACAAACAATTTTACATGTACTACATCCACGATTATTAGTTTATAATTGTAATACATAGGATCACGAAAGATGGCTTTACATAAAATATGGTAAAAAAATTTAATAAATTTTATATCTATAATATGCATGAAATTGCACTCTTTTGAAATCGAATCTCATATCTTAAGTAGACACATATAAATTTGAACAACCACGAGATTAGTCCAGAAGGATAAATTATATTCTTAGGCTCCGAATGGTGACAGCGGAACGGGTAGTGCGGGATAAACGGATCGAATAGTGCAGTGCGGTTAATGTAAAATAAACGGTGCGAGACAATATTTGAATGGTGACAAATATAAATGTAGTGCGGATCTAATAATTATTAAATTTTGATTAATTATTATTAATATTTTAAATTCTCAAAAAAAAATATTTTTTAATAAAAAATGTTTAAGTTAATAAATTTTATTTGTATAATTTTTTTCAAATTCTTTTGAATTAAAAATAAAAAATAAAAATATATCATATTGTAACCACACCAAAATAGGTGTTTCTTAAACACACTATGCATTTTTCTCTTATATTGGACTACACTTCTCTTTTTTTTTTAAATAAATATTTTTTTCAAAAAAATTGTAGATAAAAGTGTGTGTGAATTGTAACTCTTTTTACTCCCGCTCCGCTAATTATCCAATCCGCCTCAAACATTCATAACCTTAAGGTTCCCTCATTTTTGTTTTCAAAACCCTATTGTCGTAATTTGTTTGCTTTGCCCTTTTTTGGTACATAATTGGTTTTTCGATGTCCTTATAATTTCTCAAACCTTGTGTATGCCTATGGGCCTATTTTGGGCTTACAATTGCTCAGTCTGATAATTATTTTTTATCCCGGCTCCTCATTTCTGGTTTTTGGTTTGCCACTTTATTACAACACTGAAGAGCTCTGAATTTGTATTTCTACTTTTTATGTCTTCGATTATAATATTTTTTTGATGGAGATGCTCATAGTAAATATCATTAATAGAAATATTTATAACGATTTATCTATTAACAACAATTTTTATACTTCGGAACTCGGCTTATATAAAATTCAAAGCCTCTAAATCTTTTTGGTCAATCATTAGATCAAGACGTTTTCACAAAATAATTGCAACAATAAAAAAGGAACTGTTTAGCAAAAAAAAAACAATAAAAAAGGAATACTCCACTTATTTAAAATTCGAAAGGTTGATACCAAAAAAAAAAATTCGAAAGGTTTTAAATATGGTGCATAGGAAATTAATTTACACAAAAAAAAACAAATCATAAGTATAATCCCAGGTGAAACATATGGACCCATATGTTTTGGGATATAGTGGATGATTGTATTGATTCTGCATACTAAAGTATATACAAAATAAATAGGTATTGTCCCACTCAAGATCTTCTCTTACATATAAGGGTTCTTTTCATCGGATTCTGATTTCCGATCACCGGAATCCGACATGTCATCGTCGGCCAACTTTTTCCCGACAAAGGTGTACATACCTCCATGTTTTAAGCATATATAATTTACGTGGTCCGAATATTTTTTGTCTTTAATTATCATAATGTACTTGTCTAACTATTGTCCTTGTGTTTTTTTTTTTGATAAAGATTGTCCTTGTGTTTTCCTATCTTTTTTTTCAATATTTATTGTTTTCATGCTTTCTAGACTTTTCTGTCTCCTCGATAATTCAATGGACATGTTCATATGCAGACCAAGGTTATAAACTTTATACAGATACATTTAGTATGGATAAATCGAACCGATCTAATCAAATCAAACCAAACCGTAAAATTGATTCACTTTTTTAGTTTTATAACTAAATCTCTAATTAAATCGAAGGGGGGGGGGGGGG
>OVAY01001760.1:0-24865 GCA_900406395.1 Kernera saxatilis | reverse complement strand
GAATGGAGGAGAACTCCCTCCTATGACTGAGGTCTTTGCGGCTACCCACAAGAGAAAGGATGGATCTTTTGTCGACGGTCGTTCATAGCAAATCTACAATGATGTCGCTGCTAGGATTGCGGAGCGGCAGAGTCAGTCTTCAGAGCTATCTCCGGGTGGTAGCTCGGTCCAGTCCGGAGGGCTATCTACACCCGAGCTTGATAAGATATTTGAAGAGGTACGAAACACGTAGATTTTCCCCTACTAGCTTGTAATATATTTTCATCTAATTAATTTATATATTCAGGTCGCCCCTAAGAAAAAAGGACGGATCTTTGGATTTGGATCTATTGCTTATGTCCCGGCGGCCTCTTCATCAGCTCCGCGTTTTAGACAAGACGATCCAGTAGAGCTTCGCACTCAGTTACATGCTGCACACACTGAGATTGCAGCATTGCGGGAGAAGCAGGAGGCTTATGATCGCCAGATGGAAGGGATGGGACATCTGTTCGACATTATTGCAGCGGACAACCCAACCTTGGCACATGCATTGCGGGCTCAAAGACCTAGACCGTCTTCTTTCCAGACGGCTAAGCAGACGACAGATCCGACACCGGTGCCATCCGAGTTCGATCTCCGAGTCGCAGAAGCAGCAAACGCGGAGCTTTTCGATGATATTAATTTACAAGATAATTAGATTAGTTCGATATATTTTTTGTAATAATAAACTAATTTTTATTTAATTAATAGATATTTTATTCTATTTTTATTTTTAAAATTTTATTTTATTTTTTATTTTTTTCAATTAATTCAATTTTCCAAATATAATCTCTAAAATAATTAAATTATTCGTTGTTAAATCCTCGTTAATTAGCAACGAATTAACGACGAATATTTTTTTAAATCGCATTTTATTTCGTCGCTAATTCGTTGCTAATTAACGACGATTTAACAACGACACACAATTTCTATTTCGTTGCTAATTAACGACGAATTTGCGACGACTCTAAAATATATTCGTCGTTAACTCCTTGTAATTTAGCGACGAATGAACGACGATTGCAAAAATAAAATATGAATATAAACGTTGTTAATTCGTTGTTAATTCGTTGTTCTTTTGCAACGTATCATTCGTCGTTATTGCGACATATATATCGACGATTTTACGACGAATGATTAACGACGAATTTCCAACGATTATATTTCGTCGTTATTTTAACAACGATTTAACGTCGAATTTCTAATTGCGTCGACCGTTTGACGACGAAACTAATTTCGTCGTGAAACCGTCGTTATTGGATTTTAGCGACGATTTAACAACGAAATCAGCCGTTGTTATAGGCCTGTTTTCTTGTAGTGTGGTAACCATGAAGAAGCCAAAGAAATATCACTCCCCTTGGCCCATTCACCACCAGCTTAACCAAATTCTTCGAAGCTTCATAGTCGAGCTATCGACGTTAAACAAAGCGCTTTATGGGAGGCACTCCAAAGGTATTTTACTTTAAATATTTGCTTTGAGTCTTGTAACTTGTTTTTACTTTGTTCTTACAGGTTTTGATGGAAAGAATTAGGATAAATCGCATACAAACTCAAAAATTGACGTTCAAAGCTTCGAGGACTAGTCACGAGGACCAGTCACAATTGCTCCAATTCATGACCGGTCCTTCATCCCAACTCCTCAAATTTGTGTAATAGACACTCACACTCAAGGACCGGTCATAATCATCACACAACGCAGCCAGTCTTGCATTCATAACTTGAAAACGAAAAAGCAAAATCGCATGGATAGAAGACCGGTCACGAAGACCCGTTCTTCTGGGAGAAGGAACCAGTATCGCATGGACAATGTCTGTATAATATTTTTCAATTAACAAAGTTGTGTTAGGATAGAAGTGAAACATCAAGATAGAAGATTTAATCGCATATCAATCCAAGAACTTAGTTTTATGATTGGTTGTTGAAAGAACAAAAAGTTATATGATTTATTTTAAAAATTATTTTCACCATAAATAAACCAAACTACATCTAATAACAAACACGAAAATGGAGAATCAAATAAAAAGCAAGTAGATTTATCAAACATGTAGTGATGCCTATAAATTAAGAAGTAGTAAACAGGAAAAAAAAGAGTTCTTACACAATCTAGCATAATGGATGATTGCTTTTGTTCCGTTGCAGGTGGTGCCATATTTGCTGTGATTTCGAAATCTGATGCGTGTTACGTATAGGACCGCTAAAATCAGAAACTGAAATATGCGATTAATATATTGAAATAAACGATTACAAGATGAAAATATCGATACAATAATAAACGGATAGCGATAAAAGACAGAAACTATGAAAACGATTTTGAAAACAACGTGAAGGAGAGACTTTATCTCTATCCTTAACTCAAAAAATCGCCGGTAGTGTGACTGTATGTAGCGATTTTTGAATCCCAGGATACAATCACGTGAGACCGTCTCACAACACTTGAGAACAGAATCTGATGAACTTAGACTCTACGCTATACTCTCGAGACTTACTTTTGGTGAAAGAAGAGATGAGAGATTGCTGGAAGAGTTTTTTTTTTGTAGTGTGTTTCTGTTTTTTCTAAGCGTATTCCAAAAAAAGAAGAGGATGGCGTCCTTTTATAGCCAAAAATCTCAACGCTTGTAACGTTCAAGCAATAAAGGGAGATTTGAGAATTTAATCTCATCAATTTAAATTGATACGCCATTAAGTTTAAACGTTACAGAAAAACGTTACTTAATCGACGCGTTAAAACATTAATGAGAGAATATATTTTGTTGACTTGTAAAGCTTTATAAAACCTTATAAAACTTTATAAAACCTTATAAAAGTTTATAAACAACAAAATTTAGAGAATCCGACTAAAACATTAATATCTTGGGTCGTTGGCCATCTTGCCAAAGCCTAAAGCCCAAAGCCTAAAGTCCAGCCCGAGTTTCTCTTCTCTCTAAGGTTTTGAACCTTGTTTTAAATTCTCTACTTTATCTATTTGAGATTTTTCTCCAAAGTTTCCAATGTGAGACAAAATAACAAGTTCTCATTTACACTTAAGCCAACATTCTTATGGCTTTCTCATGAGTTCAATGACCCATTTCTTATTCACACTCATTCAATTTTTGTTAAAAGAATGAAGCCCATTGATTTACAAAAAAATGATCCAACAATCCCCCACATGAATAGAAATTACTCTAAATATATAGAAGACTTGAAAGACTCGATAGACTCAACAGACTCACTGACTAGACTCATTCTAAGACTAGAAAGACGGACTTTACGAGAGTATAGATGAAAATCCATTGTATTTGAGATGGTAGCATAGTCAGCCTTGAACCACTCATTGTTAATATCTGTTGAGTTTACTCGACCAGGAGGTGAACATGATGTCTTGAACCACCCGATTTTTGGTGTAAACCGAGACAACAACTATAATCCAACTTCATTTCTCGTAGAACTAAGTTCTCTATTGTGTTCATTGTGGCTTTGAACATGTCTGGTTATTCATGAGTGAAGTTAGAGAATATAGCATGACCTTCATTCTCCTAGAAACGGCCCCATTTCACACTCAGTAGGTGATTACCAATAACCTTTGTTTTAAGTAGTATCTTGTAATACTCCACGTGTATATTAAAGCTATGAACCAATCATTAAAAGCAATGATTAACCTCCACACTTACAGGAAGCAATGTTTATCATCCTGAGAACTGGGTACTGACGAGAAGTCATCCAGTGCATTAAATAGATTTTTTTCGATTAGTTTTCCCTTTGAACCTAGATCTTGGGATCTCCAGTCACATAGGTAGGGTTACCATCAAACATCCTCTCAAGATATAGGCTGTAAACCCATTTCCTCTGATGATTTTACAACTTGATCTTGTGCTAAACCTTTAGTAAACGGATCCGCTAGGTTGTTAGCCAATCTGATATAATCTACCGTGATTACACCAGTCAAGATCAAGTGTCTAATGGTTTTATGTCGTCTTCTGATATGACGAGATTTTCCATTATACAGCTTATTCCGTGCCCGAGCTATAGCCGATTGACTATCGCAGTGTACGCGTATAGCTGGCACTGGTTTCTCCCACATAGGAATATCTTCCAAAAAGTTTTGAAGCCATTCTGCTTCCTCTGTGGCTTTGTCTAGCGCTATAAACTCAAATTCCATGCTCGATCTGGCTAATAGAGTTTGTTTGGAAGATTTCCAAGACACTGCTGCACCTCCAAGCGTAAAGACATATCCACTTGTGGATTTTGAGTTCTTAGAATCGGAAATCCAGTTCGCGTCACTGTATCCTTCTAAAAATGCTGGTTCTTTACCATAGTGCAGACCATAGTTCTTGGTATAACGTAGGTAGTTTAATACTCTAGTTATAGCTTTCCAATGTACATAGCTTGGATTGCTTGTGTAACGACTCAGTACATTGACTGTGTGCGCTAAATCGGGTATAGTACAATTTTTCAAGTATATCAGACTTCCGATCACTCTTGCATACTCCACCTGCATCACCGCTTCACCCACGTTTTTAGTCAAGTGAAGTTGTGTATCTACAGGAGTTTTTGCTGTCCCATTTGAGTGATTTTTGAATCTTGGGAAAGGATTATTCCGTTAGAATTTCTAGTGATCTTAATCCCTAGAATGACATCCGCAAGTCCCATGTCTTTCATGTCAAACTTGCTACTTAGTATGTTCTTAGTTTGACTGATTATGTCTTTATTGCTTCCAATAATGAGCATATCATCAACGTACAAACATAACAAAATATACCCGGTTGGAGTACTTTTGATGTAGATGCACTTATCACATTCAATAATGCTTAAACCGTTTGACATCATCACATTGTCAAATGTTTATGCCATTGTTTTGGAGCTTGTTTAAGTCCATACAATGATTTCACAAGTCTACAGACTTTGTGTTCTTGTCCTGGGACAACAATCTTCTAAATCACCATTTAGAAAGGCAGTTTTAACATCTATTTGATGGATTTCTAGGTCTCTTAAGGCTGCTATGCCTATGAGCATTCTTATTGAAATTATTCTCGTTACCGGAGAATAAGACTCAAAGAAGTCCAATCTTTCCTTTTTTCGGAATCCTTGCACCACAAGCCTAGCCTTGTATTTATCAACTAAGCCATTGGTTTTCAATTTCGTTTTGAAAATCTATTTACACCCTAGTGCTTTAAATCCTTGGGGTAGATCGGTTATCTCCCATGTATGGTTCTGCATGATGGAGTCGATCTCACTATTGACGACTTCCTTCCAAGAAGGTGCATCTGGTGTAGACATGGCTTCTGTGAAAAATCTCGGTTCATTCTCTAAAAGAAAGACCATTAAGAAATCTTCACCAAAGATTTTTCCTTACGAGCTCTTTTGCTGCGTCTAGGTTCATCTTCAAACTCTTCTACATCATCGATCGATGTGCTAGAAGTACTCGCCTCATTTACCGAGGTGATCGCATCTCTTTCTTCACGAGTTCGTTTTGGATTTTGTTTATCCTTACACGGAAACACGTGTTCAAAGAAAGATGCATTCCTTGATTCCATTATTGTATTAACATGGATATCCGGTACATCTGATTTATGAACCAAAAACCGCTAAGCACTACTATTGTGCGCATATCCGATGAAAATAAAATCCACGGATTTAGGCCCAATTGTGACCTTTTTAAGAGGTGGTACAGCGACTTTTGCTAGGCACCCCCACACTTTGAAGTATTTGTACGAAGGTACATTACCTTTCCAAAGTTCATATGGCGTCTTGCCAGTGACTTTATGCGGTATTTTGTTGAGGATATAGTTTGTGGTGAGAATCGCCTCCCCCCCCCACAGATTCTGGAGTAGCCCTGATTCCTGCAACATTGCATTCATCATTTCTTTAAGAGTTCGGTTTTTTTGTTCCGCAACTCCATTAGATTCTGGTGAATAGGGAGCGGTTGTTTGATGGATAATGCCGTTTGCTAGACAAAACGCATTAAAAGTTCCATCATATTCACCTCCTCTATCACTTCTAACTATTTTAATAGTTTTCTCAAGTTGATTTTCAACTTCGAGCTTGTATTCTTTGAATTTCTCCAAGTCTTCATCCTTACTTCGTAGTAAGTATACATAGCAGTATCTTGTACAATCATCTATGAAAGTCATAAAATACTTTCTACCGCCTCTAGTTTGTACAAACTTCAAGTCGCACAAATCTTTGTGTATTAAACGTAGGGGTTCGGTTGTTCGTTCAACATGAGGTGATGGTGTTTTTGTGAGCTTTGCTTGTACGCATACTTCACATTTGTCTTTGCTAATTTTGCATTTTGGAATCAGGTTCAAATTAATCAATCTTTGTATAGATTTATAATTCACATGCCCTAATCGTTCATGCCAAATATGAGGAGACTCAACCAAATAAGCAACAAAGTTCTTATTCATTTCATCATTAGAAGTGGATACATTCATTTTCTTGAGGACTGTCATTACACACATTTTGATCAGTCCTCCCTTAACATAACCTTTTCCAATGAAAACACCATTCTTCCTAAGGATTAACTGATCGGACTCAATGTTGATCGCAAATCCGTGCTTGCTCATCAAGGTCCCCGAGATCAGGTTCTTCCTCATATCTGGAACATGCTTCACATTGGAGAGGGAGATCTCCATGCCAGAAGTCATCTTCAGCACCACTTTGCCGGTTCCTTCAATCTTGGAGTGGGACACGTTCCCCATCATAAGATGATCATCAGATTTGCTCTTTTGATAGGTTGTGAACATGTTCCTATCGATGCAAATATGGCTAGTGGCACCGGTGTCAAACCACCACTCTTTAGGGTTCTCCTCAGCCATATTTGCCTCCGTGACCACCGCACAAAGGTCTTCTTCAGTCATGTTTGCTTGAGCTTCCCCCTTAGCCTTGCTTCGACACGGAGCAGATTTGTGACCGAATTTGCCAAAATGGTTACACTTCGCATCGAACTTTTTCGTGGAAGGTTCACCTTGCTTCTTGAAGCTTTTAGAGGATGGAGGTGCGACCTTGTTGTTACCAACTTTGGCTTTCCCCTTTCTCTTGTACTCAGCAACATTCACATTCAATGACTCATTTTGCAGCCTGGAGATCAAGTTAAGCAAAGTCAATGGCTTTTGCTTGTGATCAAGATACCACTTGAAGTCAATCTAAGTAGGGGGTAACTTCTCAATGAAGCCATTTACCGTGAAAACCTCACAAAGCTTCATTCCTTCATCGGCTATCTCTTGCATGATCATTTGTAGCTCATGGACTTGTTCCATGATGGGCTTAGAGTCTACCATTTGAAAGTCGAGAAATTTCTTTGAAGCAAATTTTCCTGAGCCTACATTGCACGACTTGTACTTTTTTTCCAAGGCATCTCAAAGAACTTTGGAAGTTTTCACCTCACTGTAAACCTTATACAGAAGTTCCACCGGGCGGCTTTGAATGTAGCCTTTGCACAAATAGTCCCCATGGTCCCATGCGTGGACACTAGCCAAAACATGTGGATCAGTATTCTCCGCAGGTACAACGGGTCTTGCCTCGGTGAGATACTTCTCTAATTTCAATGTCATCAAAAAAGAAATGCATCTTTTGTTGCCACGACTTGAAGTTGGACCCATCAAATTTGTCCGGTGTTAGAATAGCACTCGGCACATTTGGGACCTAGGATGATGATTGAGCAAGTGGTAGACCGCTCCCTCTTGGGGGTATCTGCGCACCAGTACCATCACCATCACCTCCAATGTTATCACTGTTAACACCGGTAGTCATCTGTTCACAAACGACAAACGTTGTCAGTAAGAGAACAGAAGTTTTAAAAACCTTATAAAGGCTTCTAAAAATTATAACCTTTATAAATAACTTTATAAAACCTTATAAAAAAATTATAAAGGTTTATAAATAACCAAAATTCCTTTGAATTCCTTCGGATATCACCACTAGGTGTTCCTAGAACTCGCAATCGATAGTTTTTAGCTTTCGCTGGAAGCTTTAACTATCCTTATAAAGGTTTATAAAAAAATATGACCTTTATAAATAGCTTTATAAAACCTTGTAAAAAATTTTTCAAGGCTTACAAGCAACCAAACGTTTACAGATATCACCCAAAGGCGTTCTTAAACGTTATTTTAGATCTCGAGATTGATTTTGAATCGTTGCATTTCGCAGAATCGCTATAAGGCGTTTGCATGTGTAATATGTTAATTTAATTTTTTTGAAATTTTTTTTTATGTTAGTTATTTTTTTTGGCCTATTAACTTTTCTTGTGTAATATGTTAATTTAATTGTTTAAATATTTTGTTTTATGTAGATTTTCCCTTTTTATTTTTGACCGATTTCTCGTATACTTATGTAAGAGTAAGAGAAAGACAATGATGAATTTATATTATTTCATCATATACAATATACGCAGCGGCGAAAATTTTGATGGCTTTTACACTTTCTATATATATATATATCCTCATAAGATTTGACTTCTACATACGGTAAACAACTTTAAGAAGGTAAATCAAAGACTTAAAAATAAAATTGCAGAATAAACAATGGTAGTTATAGGTTTGAAATTACACACCTCTAAATGTGTTTGGGTTCACAGTAGTGGCGAGGAGCACGACTGGTGTGTCAACACTTTCCATTTGTTTTTTTTTTTCCTGGAAATTGGCGGCAACATTACCCCAAAGAGTTACACGAACAACTGGTCCGCTGTTTAAAAATGCAGAAAGGCTTGTAAGTAAATGGAGTTTATATTTCAAGTTACAATAGGTGAAAGTCGAGGGGAAAACATGCTTACTCTTTAAGTTCTAGGTGAATTTCTATTTTGCCTGTAATCACACCATTAGCTACGTTGTGAGTTTCACCAGTCAAGTCTGGATAGTTGAAGTCCTCATCGTTGATTAGAACAAATTTTCCAATGGCATCTAAACAGAGCATGAGTGGAGTTAGAACATGATGATATTATACCTAAAATATTTATATGGACCAAATAAAGTATTTACCAAATAGGTCCTCGTTCATGTTACTGCTTTTTCAAATTCCGTAAACTAATGGATTCTAAATTTTTTCCACTCGATAGTATAGCCAGGCTGGTCAACATGTACCAATGTTGTTTGCTGAGTGAATTGGATTAGAAAATTGTGAGAAGACACCCGCCTTGAGCTTTGCCTCACAGCAGCTTATTCGGTTAGTCGTAATGAATGCTTGGATTTAGAAACTTGTATCGTCTATTGAAAATTGAACATTTAGATGGGTATATATATTTGAGGTTACTACCTTAGAATTAAGAACTTTTTCTTATGTATTATGTTAGTTTACTTTTTGTTTTTATGTTGATTTTCATTTTTTTTATTAATTTTTATAGTGTAATATGTTAATTTAAATTTTTAAGATATTTTTTTTTATGTTAGTTTACCTATTTTTTTAGATTTCTATTTTAGAATTAAGAAAGTTTCATAGTGCAATTAATATGTTACTTGAACTTTTTGAGATATTTTTTTTATGTTAGTTTATTTTTTTTTATGTTGATTTTCTTTTTTTATTTTTATCCGATTATTATCATAAATAATTTATGTTAAATGGTGACTTGGACCAATAAAATTCAGTTACGATGACGTGGACCAATCAAAATGAGTCTTTTAAATCCTAGGTGTTCACCAAGTATCGTTCCACATATTTGCTTCAACTTTTATATAGTACTAGATTTTAACCCGCGGTACACCGCGGGACAATGTTTTTTTTTTAATTTACATTAAGATTGTTAAAAATTTTTGTGAAGAATATTTTTATTTACATTTATTTTGGAATAATGTATAGATATTTGGAAATTGCTGGTGTTATTTGTTTGTTGTATATACAAACTAAAATTTTGATATAAATTTATCTTAACTTAATTAAATTAGTGTATTCTTATTATTTTCATAAGTTTGTGTAACTAAATTGATTTTGGTCATCTTATTAGTGTTAATATAAATTCATTAGTGTTGATATAAGTTGGTGTAAATACATTAATATTTTTGTATTGTTATTATTGTTAGAACGATGTTAACATACACAAAATCATGATTTATATCATTGATCCGCGGGTCAGAGGAAGAGAAAGTATCTGATACATAGTATCTAATACATATAACAAATTTTTTCTGAGTTCGTTCCACCACGGGACAACACTAATGTTTCCTTTTGCTGCAGGGAACACGGTCTCGCCACCATCATCAACATCCGAGCTAAATTATTGTGTAAAAAAAAACAAAGAAAGAAAATTAAAACACAGAAATTTCTCTAAGAAAAAAGGGATTATGAGATTTTTTCTGCTACATACAAATACCCAAGTACAATAGCTATTCGTTTTCAAAACTATCCAAATTCGATCAAGAAATATTCAGAAAATAAAGAAGGTAAATTGCGATGCAAACCAATCAGAGCAAAAATCCTAAGTAAGTGCATTGAGTGCTCAAGAGAGTAATGGTTTTGGAGTTTCATTTTTAAATTTTTGCTCCGATGATCAAAAATATTGTATAACAGTCTTCATGAATTCAAGGTAATGGTGATAAATGATAAGATGTACCTTAGAAGTCAATTCCAATGATCTCCGGTAGAGTTCATTCTCCGGTTGCTGCAAAAATCGAAAGTAATCTACATCACATATTCAAAATACTACACACAAAAATGATGATAACCACATGGATATGGTTTGGTTAATGAAAGAGATTTTACCTCTTCCACAACTTGTTTAAAGAACATAGTAGCTTTTTCAAAATGATCTCTAGCTTCGGTTTGATCAGGAGCCAAAAACAAACATGAAGTATGAGCGTCCCCAACGCACCAAAACGCATCGTGCTTCTTTGGATTAATTAACAACGCCTCTTCTAGCTTGGAAACTTTCTCCCCATAAGCTGTGAAACAAAAGTTACGGGAGATACACTAATTTTGAAAATAAAAAACATCCATGTACATCCGAATAAAACGGGACAATAATGCTAAAAGCAAACATACATACTTTAAATTCCCGGTTAAAACTCCCTTTAACACAACTCCATAGATCCAAGAACTCTTTAACCATACAATCATTCGCCATCGAGGGGAAGACCTATTATTAACCAATAACAAAAATTTAAAGAAATCAAAATTCCACACACTTCTTATTCGTCCTATTTGGCCAACAGATCTCCCACTCTTGGCTAAAAGCATAAATTTTAGAATGATAATCCAGTCAGGTTTTCGACACTTTGCCCATTCCATAAGGGTTTGCAAAGACTTTCAATGGTTTCACCTGCTGTGGAGAAGTTTGTAGAGAAGATACCTGCTGATTTATCTAATGGTCATGTCAACTTGGAGAAGTTTGTAGAGAAGATACCTGCTGATTTTTCCACTGATACTTGTTTGATGCCAATGAAGGGTAAGGTGGCTGAACTATTGTTAAATGGATCAGCAGTGCTTGGATTTGATCTGAGCATGCGTTTGGTAGATTCCATTGGTTCCCTGAAACTTCAACAGCCACTTTTGCATCAATTGGTAATCGAAGCATAGCTGGACCAGCTTCACCTATAAAATCCAGAAAATTTGGTAAACATGATTATAAATAGATTCTAAGACTACTCATGTTAATCTGCAAGTTGAATTTGAGAGCATTCAATCATACGAAAGCTTGTGGAGTGACAAAGAAAACCCATTTGCTTTTCCACATGAAGGCTCTCTTCGAAATGCATGTCTGACCCGTCAAGTCAATCAATCATCCATTCATGCAGTCAATTTAATCCACATTTCTCAAAAATATATCTAAGAATCTGATCAAAAAATGATTATGTAAAATATATCGGTGAAATACTGATGCCATTACACATATACGAATATAGAAAAATGCCTAATAGGCCCTAGAAATTTGACTCGCCATACAGATCCGACGAATATAAATCGAGTAAACAAATGTTAAAGGAGACATCCACCGATTCAGATGCGATATTTACCGATCAAAAATTAGAAATCTCACCGGAAAATGAAGTAAGATGATCGGTGATTTTTTGGCCTCTATCAGATGAAGAAACATAAAAGCTCAAAAGCGTAAAACCCAAATCTCTTCAAAACAGGATCAACAGACAATGAATTAATGCAACTTCTCTTCAAAATTCAGAGGTATAACCATTCGATTCAAGCTCAAAAGCGTTATCGCCATAGCCGTAAGATTTGTCACGAGAAAAAAAAGAGAAACAGACAATTCTTAAGACTTAACCTAGCCAAGACCCGTTAATGATCCGATATCATCGGATAAACACGCGGATCTACATTTAAATCCGACCCAATTGCTTGATTTTACCCAAGTTTTTAATTTGACCCGACCCGATTGATTAATTGAAATTGTTATTTCGAAAATATCTTTAATGAATTTAAATTTTTAGTATAAAATACAATGGCAAAATTAGTAATAAACACACGAGGCAAAGGTTTAAAGATAAATGTACTTCTAGTTAATATTAGATAGATTATTCTAGATGTAAACCAAGTACGTTACACATGTTTGCTTCCAAAACAGTATCAATGATGTAGAAAACACCAATAATAAGTTGACACGTAACTAGATTTTTCTTCTTCGTCCTATTAAATAATCCCCAAAGATTACTCTCTTATTCTCTAAGGTTTTAGCAAAACTCCCTATCGCCGATCAAAATTTTCAATTCCATAACCTATTTTGGGGGAAATCTAACCAAATCGCATAATTTACATCGTGTTTCATGCCTGTTTTTATAATAACAATAATCAAAAGCGTTAAAAGCATGATGTTTTAGCGTCGTTTACTATTTGTGATTCAGAGCGGGATGTGGTTAAGTTTTTTTGCCTTACTTCTCAATTTTTTTTTTTTCATTCTTCATATTACCTTGTGGACGACATTCATTTTGTGATCATTGTTCATGGGCTAACTTTTGTTTACTCCAGTAACTATAACTGATTATAACTAGACAACACAACACTATCGCATGAGTATTGCTTTTTTTTAATATATTGTAACTCTTTTAAGTCCAATTGTACACCGGTTAGAGTAAGAGTAAAACACAAGGAACTAATCGCTTGCCAACAACATTTGAATCATACCACACTCTAATCGTCTTGCCATTCAGTGGTAACTTGCGATTAGGGGTCACCACACCATTGCCGAATCGCATTGCAATTTAGTGGCTTAATCCAATTCCTATAGGAGAGGGTTTTATATGCTTCTGCGATTTATCACAAAAAAGGAGAATGTTCGTTGATTTTATATCTCTAATCCTTTTATGTAGTTCCTTTAGCACAAACTTTTAGATTTAATCTCGTGTGTGGCTCAAGTTTAGCTCCAAGATAAGAGATGGACATGAGTCACATGACCCATCTTTCAAGTTTGCAGCCATGCAAGTGGCTTGGAACACCATGAGTAAGAGGCTATTGGCAAATTTGGAGAGTCCTGGTCAAACACATGCTCACGTGATACCAAGAACACAGCCAGACACAACTTTGAGAGTTCATGAGACAATCATTTCCATAGACATATGTTCGTGGTCTTGAGAAGTTAAGAACAAAGAAATTACTAAAACTTAAATACCAGTGATATAGTCTTCAACGTATCGCTGTGACACAAGATACACACTCTAGAACAATGGTTAACATCAGAGATCACAAAATGTAATAAAAAAAAAACCGACAAGATGTTCTTGAGAAGTTTAGAACAACGAAATTACTAAAACTTAAATATCAGTGATCTAGTCTTCAGCGTATCGCTGTGACACAAGATACACATTCCAGAACAATGGTTAACATCAGAGATCACAAAATGTAATAAAAACAAAACCAACAAGATGTCTCAGGTATCCAAAGTAAGATTTAACTACTTAGCGCTCAACCTGGAGAGCCACCACCGGAGGAGACTTGTTGCGAATTATCACACGATTTTCTCTTGAGAATCTTAAAAAGCTGAGGTCGTCTTTCGCGTTTACATTTCCTGGTCCATTGGTGAACAAAATTGAGTTCCCACTCATCACCACAACCATCAGGGAGTTTCTTAGCCGAGCATAAGATATTTCCAAACTCTCCAATAAAAATTACACAGTCTCCCAAATCGCTGACCACGACCCATTTACCAGCCTTCTCGTCAAGCCTACACACTCTACATGTAAACTGACTAAAATCTAATAGACCAACACCAGAAGTTGGTATAATGATTAGCTCAACTAGGAAAAGCTCATCATTGCCAAATGGAACTAGATAAATGTATAAATGGAACTAGATAAATGTATGAATCTAATTCAAATAAGAATATGGTAATCAGTAATAGATATATACGTTGTTATGAAAATAAATGCAAATCTGTATAGTAATTTTTTTTTGTGTGTCAATGTATAGTAATTTTATATATTCATAAATCTATACTATGTAATTATATTTTGTTATGGTAATAATTACAATTATGTATAGTGATTTTATATATGTAAATCATTAGTATGTACAGTATTTATATTTTGTTCTGTAAATAAATACAAATCTATGTAGTAAATATTTTAAATCCTATCTATTTTATATTTCGTTATGGAAATATATACAAATACGTATAGTAATGATTTCTAAATAGCAAAGTAAAATTTTTAAGAGTTATTTATAATTTGAGTTTATGTAAGATGTTGTAAATGAATTTTTTGAATTGCCGCAATAGCTTTATATGAGTTGTTATAGCCGATTTACTTGTAATATTTTTTTGTTTGAATCGAATGTAAAATTATTTAAACCCTGAAAAACTGTTTCGTACAATGAGTGCTTCATTTGAGGTGAAGTTCTTGACTTAAAACAACCAAAAATTGAAAGAATAAATTGAATAAAGCTAACCCACCATTATACTTGTGCTCTCATGTGCTTCGAATGGAGCTGATCCTACTCCGCACATTTTTATCGGTTTTACTTGTAATATTACAACATATTTATTTACAAATGTCACCAAAAGTTTATTTGAACTCAAATTTTGTCTAGTGTTTGAATTATCTTAAATTTCAGATTGATGATGTTGAATATAATCATATTTAACCTTAACATAACTATATTACACGTATAAATCACATATATGTACTAAGTTTTATTAGTCCAAATTCACTAGTAAAATCTTTTTGTATAACCACTTTCGTGCCACGGAAGTTCTGGCTAATTTATATCTTGTCACGAATTAGCCATCAAAAAACCACGAACACAAAAAAATAAAAATATTATGGCTTTTTGGTGGCATTTTCATGGCTAGATAGCCACAAAAATGCCACAAAATAACCAGTGGCCAAATTTGCTATGAAATAACCACAATAAAATTGTGACAAGTTAGTCACTACATATGTTTATGACTAAATTGTGGCTATATATAGCTACAAATATAATTCATAGCTATTTCGTGGCTATATACATGCACATGCGCTGGGGGTGGCTACTGCTGTTGCTTGGCCATCTGAGCCATGAACACTTGAATGTTCTGAATCCCCTGGAGCAAGGGGAGATTCACTGCAGTTGGGTCCACAGCTGGGACAGCATCAGCGGCTGGCGGCACCACAACGGGCGGCGCAGAAGGAGGAGGCAGCACGTCCTCGACTGGGTTTTTGACAACTCTGGGGTAAACTGCTGACTTGATAGGACACGGTGACATAAACGACTAAAAAATTCGAATAAGGACAAACTAGAGCAAAACAGAACTAACAGGACAATACTCAAGCTCATATCATGGTGCTATAACTTTTAAGAAATACTTTTCCGTTTCCCCAAAATAATTTGAAAACATTTTTGAAACAATTGAAATTTTTTGAAGTGGTGACTCTTCGGGTCAGAACCGAAGTAGTCTTGAACCTGAGGCTCTGATACCACTTTGTAATGCCCGTCCCCATGGATCGAAATGCATTACTTATGATAAATACTTTTAATAAAAATATTATAATTAACTCATTAAAAGCATTTAATAGTCTTAAGTTCTAACTTTATTAAATAGAAAAATCTATCCGGAAACTTAACGTCTTAAAAAAGAGTTAAAGCAGCGGAAAATACTAAATAGCATTAAAACTCATTAAAAACATTATGTTGATCCATCGGTCCATATCTCCCGGTCCGTAGACCTACAATCAGGACGATATGAAACAATGACATATGACTTCCCCCACGACGGATATACCAGCATACAATAAGCCCTAGCAAAAAAATAAGCAGCATGATCCTAGGTTCCCACTATCATGTCACAACATCAATCAGCATCAAACATTCATCATATATCATTACTCAACTTAATTAGAGCTAGTCTACATGAGCCTAATTATACTCAACGTCTACTTTAGGATCCACAGATCACGTATCTTCACCTTAGCCTGACTGAAGACGATTGGATGAACGAAAGAGAATGAGGGCGGCTACTGAAGACTGAAGATCTGCGTTTAGAAAAAGAAAGAAGAGGTTACTTGATGCGCAAGTAAGGGTTTCAGACTTTCCTTAAATGGAAGAGTGCGGGAAAGAAAACTTTCCATCAAAGGAAAGTTTCCAAAAATAGAAACTTTCCATCAAAGGAACTTTTCGAAAATGGAAAGTTTCCAAAAATAGAAACTTTCCAAATTGGAAAACCGCAATAAACGGAAACTCCAATAAGGAAGAGGATTAGTGTTTAGATCTTACCTTAAGAAATTAGATGCAGGAGGCGGCTAGGATTTTTGAGAGGCTTGCCGGAAAGTAGATCGGAGGAGGAGGACGGCGACGGAGGAGCAACAGCGGCGGACGGGCTCGGATCGGCGGCTGCTCGGCCCGGGACGGGCTTGGCTTCACTCGCGGGCCTCGAGTTGGGTTTGGATGGCTCGCGGAAGACTCGGGCGAAGATCGGAGGTGGTCGGCGGCGGTCACGGAGGGAGAGGTATTTTTGCAGGACTTCGCTAGAGAATTTGCTGATGTCTCTCTCAAGGGATTAAAAGAGGTATTTATAGAGAGGAGGCTAGGTCTACGGTCCCTAGAGTTTCCATAAACGAATTAGGGTATTTATAAAGAGGAGGCTAGGTCTACGGTCCCTAGAGTTTCCATAAACGAATTAGACTTGGGCTTTTTCTGAAACTTGAGCTTTTTCTAAATGGGCCGGGTTTGGGTCATGACACATATATTTTTGTTCTCGAAAAAACTATTGTTTCAGATTTCCGGATATAGTAGAAATATTACCATCTTTATTAAAATTTTATTTTCAGAATTTAGATCATTTTGTTCTGGCTAAGTTTGGAAAAAATTAGTTTTAGGTTTACTAATTGAACACTGTATAATATTGCAAATTATGGTTGAAAAAAGCCCGAATTGTTGGCCCACTAAAAGAACAAAGTAATATATTTTGGTACAATCGATTAAGGGACAATAGTTAAAAACAAAATAACATTGATTAATTGATGAGTTTAAAATAGTTAAGAAACATGGAATCAAGCCAGCACTGCTCTTATACCTCCGCCTCGTAGGTCTTGCTATCTCCGTCGTCTTTGTCACTGACATCAAAAATTAACTGGAAAATAATGCCACGTACCACCTGCGATTCGCCGAAAACATCAGTATGTAACTTGAGTTTCGAGTTGTTCTGTTTCTTGTGCTCCGAGATGGCGAACTTGGCGATGACATCAATGGAAGGATCCTTAATGTCTTCAATGGGAAACCAATCATTTTACATTTATAAATCACACATATGTAATTAAACTTTATTTATCCAAATTGGATTAACAGCCTTTAAGGTTTGTGAAAAAACTAAATTTTATAGACTTTGAAGATTATCATATTTTGTATAGGCTTTGATTTGCTTCAAAATGTGCTAAAGTACATCTTTACAACGTTATAAAAGAAGGTTACTTTTTAAAATGTAGTAGTATGTAAGGGGTAAATAGTTTCGATATATATATATATTTTTTTTTTTTTTTCATCCAAAATTACGAAATTAAGAAAATACTTCTTGACCAGTTATCCGGTCAGGAGGAGCTGAGTTTACAAACAAGAATTCGAAGAGCGAGGGATCCAAGAGAATGAGAAAAGAGGAAAACCGTTGCGAAGCTGTCCAAGCTCGTCTAGGAGATTGGAGAAAGCGGACCACTCTTCTGGGTGTTGCACCTTTGACGCTAACTCTGCGCAATCCGACTCAAAATTATGGCAATTTATGTTGTGATCACGGATATTCTTCATTGCCCATAGGAGGGCTTCCAACTCCGAATGTAGTGGCGACAAACTCTTCTGTTGACCTTTAGCCCCCATGAACATAGTTGAATCCTCCCGCAGCATACAAATCCATCCAAGACCAGAGAAAAGCTCCGTGGATTTCCAAGATCCATCCACTTGGCACCTGGGTTGAACTGCACTTTCCATCCGATCTGATGAGACATCAAGGCGTGGAGAGGTTTCCGTGAGAATCTGAGCCTCCTTCCACACTAAGCATTCACTCAACGCATGGTTAAGGATATCAAGTCGTTTAGGTTGTATGTTTTCATAGACCCATTGATTCTGAATTTTTCAAATGAACCATAAAATCTACAGGTAACAATATGTTACATGATCCTAGTCGGTACGCACTGGAATTCTCCAAAAGAGAAAATCCATATTCGTATACACCGATCTCGATGGGAACAGTTCATGTACCAATTGAATTGGAAATAGCCCAGGTTTGTAAGGATGGAGGGCATTCGAAGAGTGTGTGATTAATCGATTCTTCTTCGGCTCCACATCTTTGGCAAACTAAACCACAATTTATTCCACGTTGATTCAGTCTTGAATTTACTACCAAGTTTCCCAAAAATATTTGCCACATAATATGTTTCAACTTTTGGGGCCTTTGATCTTCCAAACATGCTCTTTAAGGCTGTGTAAGCTTGGTCTCAGGCCTAGACCCGGAAAATCAGAACTAATAACAACTTTTATAAATTCCAAATCCAACTCTTCCAACTCCAAGTTGAACTTCAAATCCTCTAGAATTGAGGTGTCCGCTTGCATAGATTGTGCTAACCAGTAACCCGACTTAACTGTATATTTTTTCAGATTTTGTATAACACCATAATATATTATATGTACTGTTGACTAACCGGCATTCCCCTGATCATCTGAATGTCCTCGGGGTCCATAAATTCCTGAAGAATCGGTAAGTTCCAATCCTTTGTATCCGAGTTAATCAAGTGATTTACTATTAATCTTGGATGGAGGTATGCTGCGGGAGGATCCACATCAGGAATCCAAGGATCAAACCACACTGAAATGTTACCACATGACCCCAACCCTTTCCGTATTCCTCTCAGTAACAACTCTTTCGCAGAGAGAATACTCTTTCGCAGAGAGAATACTCTTTCAAACAAAAGAAGGAGAGTATGGTTTTAATCTGCATCTAGAGGATGAACCTTTCGAAAGTATATTCTTTTTAGTACCCTGGCAACCAAAGAATTTAGAAATTGAAACTACCTCCAATATTTTTTGGCCAGCAAAGTTGTATTCAAGTTTTCTAAAGACCGTAAGCCTATACCACCTTCATGTTTGGGTTTACACAATTTATCCCATGCCACCCAATGAAGACCGCGATTGCATCCATTGGAACTCCACCATAATTCAGCAATAGCAATGGTTAATTTTGAGGTTAGAGACTGGGGTAACTTGAAGCATGACATTACATACATTGGGAGGGCAAGAGCCACCAATTTCATCAATATCTCTTTACCCCCATTTGAAATAAAATTTGCCGACAATCCATTAATTTGATCATTCAATCTCTCCTCGACATAATTAAAGATCTTACACTTGGACCCTCCTAAACTCTCTGGTATCCCCAAATATGAACCCATTCCACCCTCTGTCATGATCCGTAGGAGCCCTTCAAATGGTCCTTTGTTTGGATAGGAATACTATTACTAAACATCACCGAAGATTTGGTTAAATTAATTTATTGTCCTAATACCTTTCCATAGTTCGAAAAAATATCCAAAAACACCTGATATTGATCTACATTTGCTTTGCAAAAGAAAAGAATGTCGTCTGCAAATAGCAAATGTGATATAGCATGGCTTTCCTAAGCAATCTTTATACCAGTAATCTTGTTATCGCGTTCCACTCTATTTATTTGTGCTATCAACACTTTTATACAAATAATAAACAAATACAGCGACAGTGGATCTTCTTGTCTAAGATTTATTTTCGGAAACACATGGCCCCGAGGTTATCCATTAATTAGCACCTGGTAAGATACATACCGAACACTCCACATTAATTAGCACCTGATAAGATACATACCGAACACTCCACATCACCTAAGCGTTCCTGCCTGCATTGAAACCTAATCCAACCAACACTTCTTCTAGGAAAGGCCATTCCATTCTATCATAAGCTTTGCTCATATCAGTCTTTATAACCATAAAATCCAATCTACAAGCCAAATTTGTCTGTAAGCCATGAAATATTTTCTGGCTATCAAAATGTTATATATAATGAGCCGTCCTGAAACAAACGGCGATTAAGTCTCTGATATCAACATCCGGAGAACCTTTTTACACCGTAGACAAAATATTTTAGATATAATCTTGTAACTAACATTACAAAGACTTATTGGTCTAAACTCTGATATCCGTTTGGGTTTTTCCGTTTTGGGAATCAGACAAATATTAGTTGCATTTAGCCAGTAATGCCCGTCCCCATGGATCGAAACGTGTTACTTATAATAAATATTTTTAATAGAAAAATCTAATTAAAACTCATTAAAAGCTTTTAATAGTCTAAAAATCCATCTTATTAAATCGGAAATATCTCGGGAAACACAACGTCTTCAAACAAAATTAAATGAAAACCCGTTGTTCCTGAAAACTAGCACACTTGACCACCGACTTGAACTTACTCGACTTCTTTACCTGAAAAGGATAAGGAGGGGTGAGTAACGAAAGTTACTCAGTGGGAGCGATCGTCCCTGCACACATGATCTCAAAGCAACATCAAACATAGCGAAGCACATACACACAAGACTTTCAGAGAAGCAACCATACATAACTATTGTACGGAGCATATGCATCAATCGACCCTATCTTTCTAACACATAATCCGCAATCTCATACACAAGCAAGACATCCGTACATGCCGGCCCATTGGCCCGATATCATTATGTTGATCCGTGGATCCATCATCTGAAACCCGTAGGCCTCCAATCTGGCAAGGTATGAAAATACAACAAGGAACCTTCCCCAAAGTTGGACATACCCGCGTACACACAACCCTAGCAAGCAATAACGAATGCAAACATCATGCTCGTAGGTTTCCTCTATCATGTCACATCATCAATCAGCATCAAACATTCATCATATATCATTACTTAACCTAGGTCCCGTCTACATGAGCCTAATCATACTCAACGTCTATTTTAGGATCCACAGATCACGTATCCTCACCTTAGCTTACTGAAGACGAATGAACGAACGAGAGAGGTAGAGAGCAGCTACTAGTGTCTGAAGATCCCCGCTTAGAAAAAGGAAAGAAGAAAGGTTACTTGCTACGCAAGGTAGGGGTTTAGACTTTCAATAAATGGAAGAGGTCAGAAAAAGAAAGTTTAGATCTAGTTACCTTAAGTAACTAGGAGAAGGGGGCGGCTAGGGTTAGGTGCGGCTTGGATCGGGCTTGGGCGGCTCAGGTAGCCTCGGGTGACTTACGGGCAGCTCGGATCGGGCTCGGGTCAAGCTCGGCCCGGGTTGGTTCCGCATAAGGAGGCTCGGCGGCAAGCGGGGACGGCGAGCAGAGGTCACCGGCGGTGGAGGAGATGGTTGGGGAAGAGAGAGAAAAATGAGGCGACGGGAGGAGAGAGAAAGAGAAAGGAGAGGGAGAATTTCTGCAGGGCTTTACTAGGAAATTGCTGATGCCTCTCTAAAGAGAATAAGAGGAGTATTTAAAGAGAGGAGGCTAGGCGAATTATTAACCAGAGACACCAATTATGATTTGTTAGCGTGCCAAAATCGTTGATAAAAAAGAGCTGTCATCCCATCTAGTCTCGGAGCCTTCTCCAGATGCATTGTAAATAATGCCTTTCGGACCTCTTTCCGTAATACTCATGGTTAAAGTTTTGTTAATCACATATGTGATTATTGGTTGAATATCTTGGATCGCCTCCGAGATATCTCTAATATTAGACTCCAAATAAAATTTTTGGAAATAGTTTGTCGCTATATTTTCAATACTTGCCTCTGATTCCTCCCAAGAATCATTGGGATCTAATAAACCTGATATCCTATTTCTCATCTTTTTGTTTTACTGAGGCATGAAATTTTTTTGTATTCATGTCTCCTTCCAAAAAGTTTTGATATAAAAAAAAAAATTAATAATAGTAAAATTGAGAATTGTTTATAAACTTCCAAGTTTCAAATAACTTTTACCTACCAGACCAATGCATACCTCATCTCAAACATTACTACTTTCTATTAAAACCGTACGAGCTAATTAATTAAAAACAAATCACAAAATTAGATATGCATATTATATATATATATATATATATATATATATATATATATTATTTATAGGGTGATTTGTCAAAATGGACAGTTTAAGGACATTAATGTGAGAAAGAGACCTCTTAGAGGTAAAATTATAAGAGGGGTCCAATTTTTTTATAATTACAAAATAATAACAGAAATGCTTTTATTTTGTCATTATATTTCAAAAAATATAATACTTAGAATTTTAATATAATTTTTGCACATTTCATAAGCAAAATAAAAGCTATTTTTTGGATCAAAATAAAAGCAAAATAAAAGCAAAAACAGTTATATAATTAAGATTTCTTTCAAAAACAGAAAGTATATATATTTTTAAAAAGTCTCGAAATTGCAATAAAAGAGTATATATTATTTATTAGGGAGATTTTTTTGGTTAACTTGTCCATCGACCAAAATTAAATGAATTTTCTTCGCTTTTGTCCACCTTCTTATTACTTTCACGAGAATACACCAATCTCTTCACGATGGATTAAGCTCACCGTCTTTAACATAGTTTTGCATTATGAAATTTGGTTTTTTGAAACGACAAAAACAAGTAACAATTTGCTGGTTATTGTGTTTTCATGTGGACTCCCCCATTTGTTCTTACAAGAATACTATATTTTCTATAGGTTTTGATTTGTTTCAAAATGTGCAAAAGTACATCTTTACCGCATTTTAAAAAATGGTTACTTTTTAAAAATGTAGTAGTATATATGGAAAAAATAGTTTTAATATATATGAAAAACAATATAATAACTTACGAGCTAATTAATTAAAAACAAATTAAGTAGTTGTATATTTATTTAGTCATGTGTTGTTAATGGTCAGAATATCAACGTGTCTAATACTTTCCCTTTTAATCCTTTGCTTTCTAATATTCATCCCCCTTGTGATTTGTCTTTTTTCTTGAAAAGAAGTAACTGTGTAAAAAGACAGAATTTATGATTCTTATATAAATTAGAAAAAAAACACATTAAAATCATATAAACTACAACAGTTGAAAAAAAAAAAAAAAATAAACTACAACAAAAAACTGAAAAATTGATACAGTACTGAAACTAGTAACAAAATATATATTTGAAAACTCTATATTTACAAAAATATTAAAATACTTCTCAAAATTATATTATTCTTCATGATATAGATTTTAAAAATAGTTTTTACATCATGAAATCAAAAAGTTCGAAATTGAAATATGATAAGTTTGTACGTATAATCCTACCTTTTTTTTTTGGTATCAAATAATCCTACATTTTCATGTTAGATAAGATATATCTTTGTCTAGGGAGTCTATAACAAGTGCGGTAGGCTAGACGTTACAACTAGACATATGGTTTGATCTGGTAATGGAAGCTTGGTAATGGAAGCTTGGTAAGACATGATCACATGCATACTTCTACGGACTTGGTAAAAGATGATAGCCTACAAGTTTCATTGAACAAATGTAATTTAATGTTAAGCATTAACTATATAATGGTCAAATTTTATGTTGATGATCACATGCACACATTCAATGCAATTAAGATTTAACTGATCCACCTACTATTCTAATTTTATGATACATATCGTAATAGTTGTCTAAGCTCTTTACAAAGCAATCAATATATACATTATATATAAAAAACTGACTTCTTATAGGGAAGATTGTAAGAATTGTAGAAATTTTTTATAATTACAAGTTACCCAACCCTTTTCAAAATAATACCAAAATACCATTATTTTGCCATTACATTTCAAAAAAATTATACTTGAAATTTTAATATAATTTTTTTTGCACGTTTCATAAAAAAAAAATAAAAGCTATTTTCTGGTAAAGTTTCAGAAATTTTTTTTATCATTCCAACTATTTTTTTTTTTTTTTCAAAAATCGGTTGATCTAAGTAGTCACTAATCCTCTAAATAGTTGTCTAAGCTCTTCACAAAGCAATTAATATATGTATATATATATATATATATATTATATATGTATATATATACACATTATATATGTATATCTTCGCTTGCCTATTTAAATATCCATTTTCTTACTTCCACCAAAATCATTTAAAGAAAAAAAATGACAAAGCAACTCTTAATATTTTCTATTTTTTCTGGATCAAATGCTGAGATGCCCTCTCTGCTACACAAAAATTCTCTATAATCCCTTTTATAAAACTATTTTCTTTTTCAATTTCTTTTAAAACGAAAATAAACTAAAAGACCAAATAACCTACACAACTTATTGAAATTACACACCCAACCACCCATATCCATACCCAAACCCTCTCAATCGGATCCAATCCTCACCAACCCGAATATGTCTCGTAAATCCCTAATTTCCACCATTTTTTGACTTTTTCCTTCACCATATAAACTTCTTACTCTCTTCAATTTTTTTTCCATTCCCTCGTTTTTAGTACGAATAGGGTCTAATAGGGACTACTACT
>OVAY01001759.1:11169-24896 GCA_900406395.1 Kernera saxatilis | reverse complement strand
TCTAATCTATATACGATTGTATTTGAATATATAATAATATTAAATTAGTAAGGTTTACGGTATTTTATATTTTATAAATGTTTTATTATAAAAATTTAAAATACTGAGAAAATATGTGAATAATTCATTAACGCCTAGGTCCCGGCTAGGTTCCGATTAATCCGCCTAGGCGCTAAACCCCTATCGAACGCCTAACATCTGCCTAGCGATTTTTTGAACATTGCTAAATACTATGTAATTTTAGTTTTAAAATATGATTTTTTTGGGTCAAAATGTGGTTTAACAATTTTGACGTCGAATGCTATGTATAATTTTGCGATAAAAAAACGGATTTGTAATATTAACATCAAATCCACATTTCTGAATGTTGGCAACAAATCTCAATTCATTCATACTTAACACTGATACCAAAAAAAGAAAATAATTCATTTTGTGATTTTGAAGCAAAAGTTACGGTCTTAAATTGTGAATTGAAACTTCTTAATTGGGCCATAGAATTTTTGAACTATTTGGCTTGATGTGACCTGTGACATCTTCTAAGAGTTTTCTATTGTAATATCAGTCAAGATCTAAAATTCCATCTCCTCTCCGACGTTGTTGGTTTAATTTTTTTTCTCCGGCGGTGACATTTGGATCGATGGGTTTGGTTATCGAGAGCTTCGTTTGGGAACCAAGCTCAAGCGTCTTCGTCTTCTTCTTCCTTTCCACATTTCTATCGATATTTCTGTTTCCTTACTTCGCCAAGAACAGAACTTTTGGTAGCTTTGATCATACCGTTTCCTCTTCTTTCGCTCGCTTCCAAAGATGGTTCCTTTCTATCTACACTCTCTCTTCAGGTAATATCTATAGACTCCTCCGAATTCCTCTACAGATTCGTTAATTTTGAAGTATATGGGGTGCTTCAATTTCGAAAACAAAAGGTGGGTCTTTCCTACAATTGAATTCATTGTTTGGAAAATTTCGTAGTGATGGAAGGTTTATGGTCGGTGTATGGAGAATTGGAGTTAGCATCTTATGGCGTAAGTAAGGAATCGATGGTGTTTTATCTCTGTGTTGGCTATTCGACCAATCTTATTCTCGGTCCTTTACTTGGTGTGCTTTCTGATCTCATGTAAGTGCGATTTCAAAATCAGCTTTTAATAGTAACAATGTTGATCAAAGCAAACCCTGAATCCCATAAGTTTATGAAGTTCTGATTTTTGAATCATATCGAAACTTTTGTAGAGGTCAGAAGAGAATTTGTCTACTCTATTGTGTCTTGCACTTCGTTGTTGGTGTGTGGAAGAGGATTACAATGAGTCCTTGTGCCTGGTTTGCAAATGTTTGCTTGTCCCTTGCCGGTCTCGTATATTCATTTGGGTTTGAGACTTGGCTTGTTGTGGAACATGAAAAGGTGAGTATTAGTGACTGCATTTTGAGTTTATTATTAGAACACAAAGTTCTGATTTTGTAATGATGTTCTGTGTCTTGTATCTTTGTAGCAAAGTCAGCGGAATGATTCGTTAAATGAGACATTCTGGTTGATGACTTTTCTTGAGTCTGCATCTTTAATTGGAGGTCAAGTTCTTGCAAATTGGCTTGTGGATGAAAATGTTAAGCATGGCATTGCATTGTCTGCTACGGCCTCTCTGTTATTGTCTGTTGTTGCCATTATTTGTATCGTCCGGACTGCAAAAGAGCCTGTCAAGACCCTTCCATTTAGGGATTACTCCGCAGCTTTCTATGCGTATGTTCTTGGTGGTAAGTGTTTTGTCGTGTTTGATTTGAATTAGACTTGTAACAAAAAAAAAATTGTATAAGCTAATCTTATCTTGTGAATTTGATCAGATAAAAGAATATGGTTTCTAGGAACTTCACAAGCCTGCCTCCAGTTCGCCACTGCGGTCTTTTGGATTCTTTGGGCACCAATAATAGTGGTATGATCAAGCTTTGTAGTATATTTTGGAGTTACTTCAACCAAATTTTACGTCTCAGAAAGATAATTAGCAATGACGCTTAAGTTAATTTAGTGTTACCCCATCCAGTGATTGGGATTTTAGATTAGATAACTATTGGTATTATTTCTCGACGTGCAATGATCTTTTTCTTGTGATCTGCTTGAGTTTAATATGAGTTATGTTGGCTCAGGCTGATGGGCGAGAAGTGAATCTAGGATTGATATATCCATGTTTCTTGGGTTCAAGAATGCTTGGGAGCACAGTATTCCCATGGCTAATGAGCGGACAATCATTGCTCCGGCTTGAAGATTGCTTAGTCTACATATACGCAATACTTGGGATTGTGTTTTCTATAGTAGCTTATGATTATCAGGTAAACTTATTTGTTAATAAAACAGGCTTGTCCCTTCATATGGAAGGCCTCACACATTAAAACAGCTTTTATCTTGCAGGAAATCAGAATCTTAGTAATACTTTTCTGCTTATTTCATGGATGTGCTGGACTAGTCCTGCCTTTGCTTGCAAGATTAAGAACCATGTAATGCTAATTCATTTTTGGTTCTGATTATTTAGCAGAGACATTGTTTTTGTTATAGTAGAAGAATCTTTCTTCTTCTCTCTATTGTAATGAACTGTATGTTTTATTTATAGGTATGTGCCAAATGAATTGCGTGGAGGGATGATAAGCCTTTCTCAAGTCCCAGCTAATGCAGCTATTTTGTTTTGCTTAATACAAGTATGTGCCATAAAAGAAAACTCAATCCTTGATCTTGTTAACCTATTTTGCTTCTGTTTCAATAGCGTAAATTGATCTTTAATAATGCAGAGAGGGTACTCCCACAAGATTGAGAACTCAACGATGATGGCTTTTGGTGCCATTTCTTTATTCGTTGCGTCTGGTTGTATATATTTGTTGAGACGATGGGGAAAGTCACCACACCAAGATTGGCACAAGTTATGATTCTGAGTAACTCGAGGTCTCTGGTTATGGGACTTATATGCAAGTGTAAGGGGAAGCAGGACAAGGCAAATCAAAGACAAATACACAAAACTCAGGTTGGTATGTGATCTATAGTGTTATGGTCTCGCTTCGATTTTGTAGCAGCATGAAGTGAGCAAAACACACAAACCTGGAAGCTCAAAGATGCAGTGAAAGCAGCACAAGAAGTTTTGATACGTTAGAATACTATTATTTTGAAATTGATTTCTTTTTTGTTTCATGTCTTATTAAGATCATCTTCCTTGGACTTTTTTAAGGCCTTGATAGATTATTTTACAAGTAAATATGAATGAAAATGAAAATTTTCGCATTTAACAAGTCAATCTGCATATGATTGGTCTCTTATCCACTTTGTGGCAACCCATTTCTCAGCCTTAATAACAGGACAGCTTCCATGGAGAAATCTCTGCAACAGCAAAACCAAAAAGTCTGAGAAAGATCAAAACATAAAATGTAACATTCATCTCTTTTCTCATCCGAATTCACAACAATGCTCTAATGAGTGATCATTTGAATTGTGTTTTGTTTGGTGAATTAAGACTAACACAGTTTCTTTAAATAAAAGTGTTAATTAGTCTTGTTTTCATTACTTACCTTTCTGCCAAAATTGCAGTCAAAGAAACAAAAGTGGAAGTACTCTAGCTAAGGATGCACTTGGACAACGATCTTGTTAGAGCTGCATGGCTTAAGAGGAGATTCATAACACAGCAAAAGCAGTCCTATAACAAATATGGGTTAGTTTTCTTAATTTTAGGGTTTATTTCCGGATACTTGCATCGATTCAACAATTGTTCTAGGGTAATAATTAGAACATATCATTTTAATTCAATTAATCTCTCAAACTTTTTATATTATCATTTAGTTCAACTAATCCCAGGTTTCCAGCTGTATTTTTATTTTAAACTTGCTACTAGCAGTAGTTTAAGCCCCAATAATTTGGTTACATTTTTTATTAAACAAAGACCAGGACTCTAATTTATTTATTTTTTGTATTAGCTGTACTTTTCTACAGTTGATTTTAACAGAAAAGGGAACTTTACTTAAATTAGAATTTCATTTTTAGACATAACTAAAGATTTTGGATAAAAATAAATGAGATAGAAATGAATGAAAAGTAATAAGAAATTGAAGATATAAATTTTGTTTAGGACAAAAAAGAACATTCTAGTTTACATATCTTTTTGTATAGAAGATTCTGGTCGGCCTATTAGGGCTTCTTAATAACTATCTATCCATTATCAAAACGGGGCTCGTTTAGATAAGGTTACTCGTAAACATGAAAAGCCACGTAGATCTCGAAGAGCTGCCTAATTGACACGTGTACGACACGCGTCGAAAACACATTAGCCATATACGTGAACCATAAAAGCAAAAAAGTGTAAACCTCTCACAGGCAAGAATGTAAACAAACCATTAAAAATGGAGGATAACAAAAAACAACCGACGACGGAGAATGAAGTGAAAATCGACGACGTTCCTAACATCAAGAGCCCTTACTTCGACTATGATAACTTGGAAGAGTTTAAGATGAGAGCTCATGGAACCGAAGGCCATCAAGAGCCTAAGTCTGGTCTCGGAGGTGGAGCCACCGATGCTCCGGCTCCTTCAGGCGGAGTTGGTCGTGGCGGAGGAGCTGCATCGACGGATCTTTCCTCTACCGGTGCGAGTAACCGTCAGGGAGTTCCGTGAAAAATCTCTTTACTCAAAATGTAACTTGACCAAGAACTGATCTAGCTTTGTCTCTTTTTTCTTGTTGTTCAAAGTCAAAGTGTATTTGGGTGTTGTAGAGTTGAATGCTAAATAGCTCTCCAGTTTTGAAAAGATTAATATAGCATGCAAGGAATAAATGTAATTGTTGTAAGAAAAAAATGGAATTAAATATATTATGGTAATTAAACATGCATGCAAGGAAGAATAAATAAAAATTCGATTTTGTTTTTCACATTTTTTATTGGCAAAAAAATGGTAACATTTCAGGTGAATATTTATTTATTTTTTCTAAAAATTATAACTATTTGCACCCTTAATTTCAACGAAAGAATAGAAAATGGATGGTTTGGTTGAAGAAAGACATATTTCCTCAAGAAATTAAAACATAATTGGTAAGTTCTCTCTACAACCTCAAGAACTTACCAATTATAACCTCAAGAACTTACCAATTATGTTTTAAATTCATTTTTCTTAAGTTCAAAATCAAATATTTCCTAGTTTTAGAAACAATATTTTTCAGCTTTATTTTGTTTCCAACTAAAACCGTATTAAACCCAAAAATTAATCGTCTTACTAATAAAACCGTAATAACCTGGTCCTGTCTACATCCCCTTAATAATAAAACTAACTAATTCTTAACTTAACACCCAAAAAATAATCGTCATGAGATATAAACGAACATCATTCAAACGCCGTTATGCGATCGTTGCCTAGATAGTTTTTACAACAAAATACAATTATTTACCATAACCCAAAAAGCCCACTAAAAAGCCCATAACCAATAAAGCCACCGACATCAGCAAGAACATTTCTTACAAAGCCACGTAGATCTCGAGGAACCGCGTAGATACCGCGTGTCAGAAACACACGAGCCACAGTGTACTCCAACTTCTATAAAACCAAACACATCTCTCATCTCGTCTACGAAGTAAAAGAACCTAAACAAATCCAATAATCAAGACAAAGAAAAGAAAAAACAATGGAGGCTGAGAAAACACCACCGATGACGACGACAACGACGGAGAAGAAAACAGAACAAGAAGTGAAAAACGTTGATCTGCCGACCAACAGTCCTTACGTGGACGACTCTGGAAGCGTGGAAGATTACAAGATGAAAGCTTATGGAGCCCAAGGCCACCAAGAGGTTAAAGCTGGTCTTGGAGGTGGAGCCACCGATGCTCCTACTCCTTCAGGCGACGCACCCGCCGCCGCTGCGAAAGCTCCGTGAAATAAAAAAAACTATGTAATAATGGGTTTCTTGGATCGTCGGAGAAAAAACGCCCAAATTTGTAGCTTGTCCAAATAACTGATCCAGCTTCGTTTTTTTATGGTTTAAACTTTAAATATTAAAATGTAATTGCGTGTATTACTTGAGTGGGAAAATAATTTCTGAGTTGCATAAGGTAGATATTATATCATATGCTTCAGACGAGAATGAAGTTGTAACACTTTTAGTGATTAATATAAAGCCTCACTCGGTCATACATCGAACCCAAGCGTAGTCGGTGGGTTAGTATTAGTAAGTATCGAATATTTGGTGTGGAAGATATTTTAATTGCTCACGTAGTGGGACACGTGGTTGGCTAAGAGATAGCGACGAAACCTTGGACTTAATTTCTCTAAAAGATATGATATGTGGCTCACAATTGATACGTAGTCACTCGAGAACGTGAATTCATACATCAAAATTAATATTATATTTCAAAAACATGAATACATATACAAACATCAAGGGAGGACAAGGAGAGCATAAGTTGAAATTTTGAGGATAGTGACTATTTTAATTTTATTTTAACGCGTTATTTGTTTTTAAAATCGTTTGTATTTATCTGTTTCTAGTTTTTGATTTTTGAGATAACGGTTTAAGTCAGTCAATACCAGCGGATAAATTTTGAAGATAGTGATTATCTTAATCTTAATCTTATTTTAGCGCGTTATTTGTTTTTAAAATTGTTTGTATTTATCTGTTTCTAGTCTTTGACTCCTGAGGTAACGGTTTAAATCAGTCGATACCAGCGAGTTTCGTATTTAGAATTTGGTTTGATGTATTTGATTTTGATAAATATCTATGAATTTGGCTTGATGTATTTGGTTTTGATAAATATCAGTTCATAGATAATAAAAAAAATATATATATATATATATATATATATACTAATTAAAGGTTTTGTCTTTGACTTTTTACATTATTATATAAGTAGATTGTTTCTAATTGGTCATGTATTCGTTACATTCATAGCTTTATAGTTACATCAATAAGTAGATATTGGCACGATTCTTTCTTTTGATCGCAATAAAGCAGTGATGAGATTTGACATATTTGATGAAACGTGCGATCTTGTTGAAAATTTGGTGGTGAAGGACCCAAATTTAAGGTAATCTCTTCATCTAGTACATTGCATCTATTGTAAATCAAAACAAATGATTCACTGTAATTCCTTTATTTGCAGGCTCACTGCAGAGGAAGTGCTCAAACATCCATTGTTTTGGAGTTCAGATCAGAAGGCCGATTTTCTAGTGGAGGTTGTATCCCAATCTAAATCTAAAGGGTGGAAAGGTACACTGAACTTGCAAAGTAGAGCAGCTAATGTGTTTGTAGGCTATTGGAGACCTAAATTAGATCAGGTGTATTTGAGTCATATGGATAACTATAGAGGAGAAAAAAAATACAGTGAGGGCTGTCTTTCAGAGCTCTTAAGACTACTGAGGAACACAGTTGTTCACTACAGAGAGTTGCCAGCACATATCCAGGCTCTTATTGGTGATGATGTATTCAGCTATTTCGATGGTATTTTCCCACGGTTACTCATCCAAGTCTACCAAATGGTGGAGGGCCAGTGCAAGGGAGATAAAGGATTGTCAAAATTCTTCTAATGCAGGTGATTTAGCTTTTTATCATTGACAACTCTAAATACTCATATATGAAATTTGACACCTACCATGTGTTTTCCCATTTCAGGTGAGAAAAAGATGCATAAACTAATGGACTATATTCCAAAACAGATCTCTGTAAATGAAGCTTTGTTTTTGTTTCCCTGGTCAAGTGACTGTGAAGAGAGATATATGTAGTTCTCTCCTTAGTATAAAACATATATATGTTATTAGCTTTCATTTACCACAACATTTTGTTCATTGTAGATGGATTCTTATAACGTTAAGATCTTGGTAAATGATATTCTGGTCATGATGGTTTAACTTACAATTCACAGCAACGGAAACAGTTTTGGTAGCCAAAGATGTGATATTGCATCTCCACCCACATCAGATTATCATGTGGTAGGTTTTCCCCTTTTTGTTCTTTCTAAAATTAAGTACACATATGAAATTGTAATCATAAAATCAGTTTTTGATATTTTAAACTCAAAAACTGATTTTACTTCATATTATAGTAAATTTTTCCATCATAATTAAGTTTTACTTCGTATCCTATTGTGTTTTTACTCTATATGTTTCTACTAGCCGGTAAAACAAACTTGAGTAATTTTTCCCATCAGAATCTGGCTTTTTAAGGTTTGAGTTTGCATATCTAGATTTTCGTTTTATTTTCATATTTTCAAATTAATATCATCACACATTAAAATCTCATTACATTTGCAATGATAAAACTATTCAAAAGGCTTAATAGCGTCACGTTTTATTCGAAAGATGTATGTTGTCGAATTTTTCATCAAATCTTGCAACTCTTAAATATATAGTGTTTTCAAAATTTATGTACAAATAGTGTACCCATTGTTTTTTTTTTTTTCAAAATTAAAATTATCATGGATACAAAATCATTTCTTACTACAGTTATTTCGATTATTGTTTTATGATTTTTTGATGACCGTATCCCCTTCTAAGGCGGCTGAAAATATTAAGTTTAAGGAATATGTCTTAAACCTTGATGAGTTGCTCCACAAGCTCGGCAGACACCTGTTTTAGAGAGCTATTAACTTTTTTTTTATTAGTTATGATAAATATAATTGATCGAAATCTTAGTAAATTTAAGGTTTTTTAAGAAATTAAACTAAATTGAAAATGCTAGAAAATTAATTTTGGAAATGAGGTTTTTTTAGATTAATCATATTGCATGTAGATATGTTTGGAAAAATAATAGGTTTTTTTTTTTGTATCCCCAACTAATTTCAGTTTTTATTATGATCGTTTCTTTCGGAGTCAACAAATTTGATTGGAGAACAATTTATTTGTGAGCCAGAAAGAAATCAATAATGCCATTGCCCCTGCTGGAGTCCGCAATGCCACCGTTCCTACCGAAAATGTAAAGGTGGATTAAAATATGAATCTGTAGCGAATTCATGCCACCGTTATCACTCTAGTCTCACACACTAGAGGTCTCCGGTTCGAACCCGAGCTCAAACATAAAACTTAAGAATATAAAATGCAATTACATTTTGTTAGAGTTTTTGTTTAGGTTTGATTTTTCTCAAATTTCCGATTAATATAGAGCGGAGCAAATAACTTTTTTTTAGGTCAAACCACCTCTTAATTTATTCATCTATTTTTGACTCTATCATTGTTCTTTTTTTTTTATTGTCAACAATTTTTAAAATTTAAACGATTTGAAAATTTAAACTAAAAATATTTGAGCCTGAGTTTGAACCAAAAAATTTTGAGACTAGCGTGATAACCGACTAGACCACCCAGACTTGCTAACCCTACCATTGTCTGCCTGATTACATTTTGTATCAGCATTTGATATACAATTTCACATGTATACAAAAATAATAAGTCTTTATTCCTTTTGGGATGGTATAGGCATTTATGGGTTTTTTAGTTTTTAACTAGAGACTCCGATTTCTTCATTGGTCCATAAAAGGCAATAAAAAACGAAACATTTCTTTTTCTTTTTGATATAAAGCAAAAAATAAAAGCTAAAGAACTCATACATACTGATCAAAGAAGCACGAAAACAGAGCTTACATCACGAAGAACAGTAGATTAAAAAATCAGTACAAAACACAGAAATACAGAATCAGCTTTGCGATTTAGTCCATTAATAGTTAAATATTATCACTCAATTCACATTCACAACTACATTGTTTTCTTCAAAGACTTACAAATCAGAAAAAGAAAAAAACTTCTATTCCAAATCAAAGTTTATTCTTGGGAATCAATCGAAAATCAATGAATGCAGAGAGAATCAACAAAATCTTAGGTATGGAATTATTTGCAGAAGAAACCTCTTTTGTACAAAAATCACTACTTTGGTAAGAAGATAAACACAAAACAGGCACTGAGGAACCAAAATCTATGCATCGTTATCACCATCATCAATCAGCCACGCCCGGCGTTTCCATGCCTTTGGTTCCTGAAGTAACTGAGCAATGCCTGTGCCTGAACAAGTTTCAAAGATCATCCAACAACGTTAGAAGAAAGAACATCAAACTCTTCAAAAAAATCGAAATCAAGAGACTCACGGTGATAAAGTTCGCTGCTTTAACCAAAAGTATCAAGCTTATAAAGTCTGTACCTTTTCTCTTGCTCGGGGAGTACCAGACTGCGAGAGAGCGACAAGAGGAGGCACCGCGCCTTCTTGAAGAACCATGTTGCAGAACCGACCACTGTTGGTCGAAAGTTGAAGAAGAGCTGCTGCTGCGTTTTCTTTCCCTCTAGCTGAACCCAACTCAACGACCTCGACCAGAAGAGCGATCCCTCCTTCTTGACCAATCGCGTTTCTTCCTTCCGGGATTGTAGCTAGGTTTGCTAAAACAGCAACCGCTTTATCCACCATCCCAGCTGCTGGGTCCATTAGATCTATTAGATATCTCACAGCCCCGGATTGCACGATGGTCGCCTTGTTTTCTTGATGTATCGATAGATTAAACAATGCAGTAGCAGCGTCTTTCTTACCCCGAGGGGTACCGTTACCGAGTAGATCCACAAGAGGCTCAATTGCACCAGACTGACCAATCTTAATCTTGTTTTCTTCTATTACAGAGAGGCTGAAGAGAGTAGCAGCTGAATTCTCCTTAGCTTCAGAGCTACCATTTTTGAGCACGTGAATGAGCGGCTCGATTGCACCAGCATCAGCGATTGCTTTCTTGTTGTTGTCATTAATAGACAAGTTGAGAAGGGCGGTAACAGCGTTTTCCTGTGTAGCTGAGTCGTCTGAGTAAAGTAATTCCACTAGTAAGACGATTGCCCCAGAGTTCCCTATTACTATCCGGTTATCCATGTTGTGCTTAGCTAGCAACCTTAGTTCCGCGGTTGCTTGTCTCTGAATATCCAATGAAGTGCTTTTCAACTCCTCCACCAATTTCTTAACTTGGTTTTCGACCTCAGAAAGATCACGCCTTGTCTCATTCGCAGGCGCTGAAACAATCCTTGAACCAAGCCTCTCTGATGGTCGTCGCCAAAATTGACCACGGTTACGTTTATCCATAAATTTTGGGGAGAAGTCAGACAGATCACGCCGAGTAGCTGCAGAAGTGGTTGCAGCAAGAGGCCCTGATCTAATTTCTCCTGAAGCATCACTGCTGTAAGGTGTAGCGTGAGCTGATTCTTCTGAATTCTCATTCGCATCTGCTCTTGGAAACTCCTCATTGGAAACAGTGCTAGCAGCAGAAGGTGACCTGTGATGGTGGTTCTCAGATGTTTGTCCATTTTCCACTGAGCCTCGTGTAGTTGAAGATACAGAGGACCTACCAGCTGCATCTGTCTTCATTTCTCGAGAATCGTTAGATCTATCTTCAAAATCATTTAGTGACATCCTCCTGACGTCCAAACCATACCCATTTCCAGATACACCTGGTGAAGAAGTGTCAAAGGCAGAAGCGGAACGTGAAGGAGAAGCACCTTCTCTTTCAATTGCTCGGCTTGAGAAGGAAGGATTCCCCAACTCACCTGTAGAAGCATCCCAATCATTTGACTTGTTGCTAACTTTATGAGCAGAAACATCAGCAACGGTGCTAGGAATGGAGTCTGTACATGACAAAAGAGGAGATAGCTCATTCAAACTCGTTGATTTATTGGGATCAGGCAGCTTGACATCGTTTGTCTCACACCAGCTAGCGATTAAAGCCTTCACGGTGTAATTGGGTATTAGGGTTGTGTGAGTCAAAGTCTGTCGAGTCTTGGGACAAACTTTTAAACCTAAATCAATCCATCTCTTGATGAACGCCTTTTCGTATGTTTGTCCTGATGACACAATCACTGGATCAGTCATTACTTCAAGAGACAGAGGGCAAAAGAAGTCGGCAAGAATGGCGACACTAGATGTCTGAGTCTGTTTGATCAGAAGAAGACGTTCGTGCATGCGGTTTACGATAACAATCAACTGGTCAAGGAACTCGACTTCTGCATTATTCTCAGACTGCTCAGCAATTTCTTTCTGCCTCTCCAGAGCAACAGCTTCAATCAGAATCTCCTGGTTTGATCTCAGCCCAGTGTTCTCTCCAATTTTCACCAAGATCTCTGGGCTTGGTCCAACGCCATCTCTCTGATCCCTTAGAGCACCATCAATGACAGAAGATATTTCTTCATAACTAAGTTGCTTAATCTTCTCTAGGTATTGCTGCAATTACGAATATTTGTACATTAACCATTGGCATCTCCTGCAATTTGAGTAAATTGCTAATGCAAACAACACGACAAAAGACAAAGCAATCAGCATAATTAATATCAACCCCCTTCACAAAATTCAGAAACGGAATCCCATTTTCGTTTTTCAACTAAAGATAATGCTCCGAAGAGACCACCACATATGTACACCGGATTAATACAATGGAAATTGAGGCAAGATTCTTCAAAATGTCAAGAGAAGATACCTCAAGGGAAGCCGGACTCAGCTCATCAGGTAGGTCGTTCTTAGAAGACTTCAGAAACTGGAAAGCATCCACAATAGTGTCTCGCATCTTTGGTATCAAAGATTCAATTTGGAGGACCTAGATGTGGATATTAAGAGAACCTCATCAACAAAACGATATATCAGTAACCAAATCTCAAGCAGGCGTGCAGAATAACGCGATGGTCACTCTTAACTTTATCCTAAAACGGTCAAAAATATAAGCTAAAAGCGAAAGACAAACTTAGTAACAGCGAGAAATTGAAGAGTCAAGTGACCGGAAAGGATCATAGAGATTGCCTATAATCTCATGTGTAGAGAAGAGTACCAATAATTTCAGTCCATCTTGAATGATCAATGAAACATTGAAATGCTGCTAGATGGTTACGCAACTTATGAATGATCATAAAGCAAGCTAATCCATGCATTTTCAAGCTCCAAATAGCATCAAACAACTCAAGACGAGGAAGTTTTCAGAACTTACAAAATAGACTTTACTAGAGAATGCTTGCCAGCTTCTGAAGAGATCTATCGATTGATCAACATCTTGAGTCAATTCTTCATAAGATTTACCAAGTTCCTCCTCCAAAACAAGATCGGAGTCGATAACAGCATCTGCTATTGGCTTCAACACTCTCAACAATTCTTCAACTCTCTTATAGTACTTGTCAAATGGGTCTAAATCAATATGTCTTGAAGATGACAGATTTAAAAACGACGAGATACTATCGACAAGAACTTTCAACACAGACATTTCCATTTCCAACCTGAAAAAGAAAAAGAAAAAACATCTTAGACCAAAAGGGCACACGAATTTGGAAAATAATCAACTTACTAAAACAGGAATACGAATCTGATAATCACCAATTACGAGCTTTCGCCATTAGAAAACCTAATAAATCTCCAAAATTCAAATTCAAACAACTTGGAATGAAATATAACCCCAAAAAAAATCGAAAAAATCCAAAGAAATCGAGAGACGATGTTAGGAATTGATCAATGAGGCTTTGACAGAGAGCTTAGAGAAGAGAGGAAAAAAAGGGGAAAAATTAAAAACCCTAAGTAGAGATAGATCGAAACTAAAGAGAGAGAGAGAGAGAGAAGAAGAAGAACCTACATGCACGTGAAGAAGAAGAATAGTCCGGTGAGAGGAAATCAATCTCTCTCTTCGATCGATCTTCCTCCGTGTCGCCGATTAAAGTTGCGCACGTAAAAGCAAATCTTCTTCTTCTTCTTCTTCTTCTCTGTATTATTTTTTTTTTCTCTTTGTTTGCCGAAAGAACAAAAAAAAAAAAAA
>OVAY01001759.1:0-11162 GCA_900406395.1 Kernera saxatilis | reverse complement strand
TTTGTTTGCCGAAAAAACAAAAAAAAAAAAAAGAGATTCCAAAAGTTCTATTGGTCAGATGGAAATTTGCTGGCAAGACGTTCTAAATTGTTTTTTTTTTTTTAACAAAACTTTGGCTTTGATATGTAATCATATATACCAGTTGAATGTTTCTTGCAATTTGCAAAATTTACTAATCGTAAATTTCAGTATTTCTTCTAAATAATGATTTATTTAAGACTATGCATAGTGAGAATCGTGATAAAAAAAAAAAAAAACTATTGCAGCACGGTTGAACCGTCTGTTTAATATTTTAACTTCGAATGATGAAAACATATCGGTATGATACAGAATAAATAGACTAGTTATATTAATTGAAATAAGTATAGTTAGTGTGAATTAAATCAGATGCTATTTTTCGTTTTCTACTTTTGTTAAAAAAATATTTGATAATCATATCAGTATATTCTGTGTTTTTTTCTTTCAATTATTGGTATTTTTTCCACTATAGTACCACTCTAGAGACCTCTATTCCATCTATTCAACATTACTAGGACTCAAAATTTATTCCGTTTTCATTCCCAAATTAAGTTCTCATATGATATGGGACTGCATTTAATAAGGACTAAAATGGGACAAACCAAATTTTCATTGCCATGGTTTCTTATGCTAAAAATTCTCTCTATTCAAGTAGATAAAACAAAACAAAAAGCTGAATTTTCTCAATCTGGTTATTATTACCAACTTAAAATCCACAACAACAACAACAATAGCAGATGGCGAAAAGATTTTATTAAAAATCTCATCTCTGGGACCTATCTACTAGTACATAGAAGAGCCTTCTTTTAACAAAACCATAGCTGCTTTATGATACATATATTACAAAACATAAGGTAAAAACTCATTTCCTAATGATCAAAACACATAGAGCTAACATTGTCTGTATGGTCCATTCTCATCGGCTAGACTCTGCTTTAGAGCGCCATGGAGTGAAATTGATGCCACGAGCAATCAGGTAGAATATGAATGCACCATATGAAGCCGTGAACGCAGTCACAAAACCGGTGTAGATGATGCCACTAACCTCCGAGGAGAAGAACTCAAGCAAAAGATAACCGTTTATCATTATCACAAGCGCAGCAACGAGCCATGCGATTGTCTGCACAAAAAATGTGAGAGCTAAAAAAGAAGAGGGATCTTTATGAATGTAGTGCAAAAAAAGAAGGATATAGATCACAAACCTGACACAAAGGACCGATTTTGAAACTACCCATGATTTGTTCCTTGGAAACCAAACACAGTAATGGGATGAGCGCAAAGGGGATTTGAATGGATTGAAGCACGTTAAGCCATTCGTTTAAGACATCGAGTGTAGCTTCCGATGAATCAAACACTAGAGCAACGATAATCGTTGGAATGATTGCGCAGCTACGTGTGATCAAAGCTCTCAACCATTTCTTCATTTTGAAATTAAGAAACCCTCCCATGATGAATTGTCCCGCGTAGGTACCTGTAATGGTGCTGCTTTGTCCAGCAGCTAATAAACCGATTCCCCAAATGTATAGAATCGGGAACAACCCGCCTCCATATTTGTCCTGAAGATACTGTCCCGCGTTTACCAGGCCAATGCTATCGGCGATGTCAGTGTTGTAAAACCCTTTAGCGAAAACCGTTGTGACAAAGAGATTGATGATAAAGGAGACGAAAAGAGCAATTGTGGATTCGATTGTGTAGTAGTTTATAGCTTCTTGGACTCTGTATTTCTGTCGTTTGTCGACTTCTCTCGATTGAACAAGAGCCGAGTGAAGAAACACATTGTGTGGCATTATAATGCAACCCACAACTCCAACTGCTTTTTGTATTGTTCTTGAGCTCAGTTTCGGTACCAATATGCCTGCAAGAACAAGAAAGCTTAGAACTTTACAAGGTGAGGATTCTAATAAGAATTGGATAGAGAGAACAAACAGAGCCTAACCAACGAGAAGCTCAGAGCCACTTGGCTTGGCTTGACCAAACATCCAAGCGAATGAGACTGCCATTGTAGCTATAAGAACCGCAAACACTGCCTCGAGTTTCCTAATTCCGTAGTTCTCAAGAAACAAGAAGACGAAACTGTAGCCAAAACACACATATCAATCAATGACCCAAAGAGACACATAACGACAGAATTCATGGTCAATCAACAGTTCAAGGAGACAATTGCTGCTCCAAACTTGAAAAATCCATCATTAAACTAGCTAAAACACACACATATGAATCAATGACACATGGAGACACATAACGACAAAAACCCATCTCTAAAGATGAAAAATTTGGAAGAAACTAACATAGCTAAAGTCAATTAGCACTTCAAGGAGACATTTGATGCTTGAAATTTGATTAAACCAGGCTAAAATTGTGAATTAGAGATTTGAGTTTTTGTGTTTTTACCAATCAAGAGCAGTGATAACAACACCAGCCCAGAGAGGCAAAATCCCATTGGTCAAAATCTTGATAGCAATGGCACTTCCAATAACTTCCTGTATATCAGATCCAATCAGAGCCAATTCCGCCATAACCCACAAAACCATCCTCGCCCAAGTCGGATACTCGTCTCGGCAAAGCTCCGCCAAGTGACGACCCGTCGCGACACCGAGCCTCGCCGATAAAAGCTGAACCAAAAGCCCCATCGCCGTCGCCCACATAAGCAACCACAGAAGCGAGTATCCAGCAATCGCACCGGCTTGGAGATCTCCTTCGAGATTCCCTGGATCGAGAAACGCAATGCTCATCAAAAATCCAGGTCCGGTGAAAAGCCATAACTTCCTCCACGAAAACGGCGGCGCGCCGCCGCATCCGACGCCGTGCTCGAGATCCCTCTCGTGGTCGTCTTCGTCTCTCACGATGTGCACTTTCTCCGTCTCGTCGTACGCCGTCTCTTCCTCCTCCTCCTCCTCATCGATTCTCTCGATTAGAAGCGGACGGTCGTTCTCGAACCGTGACATTTTTTTGCCGGTGACTGTTGAGAATCTTGTTTCAGTTTCAGTTTCGCTTTTTTTTTTTTTTTTTAATGCGTGTTAACACGACTTTACTTGATATTCCTTTTCTAGGGGTCTACATATATATACACACATTTCATAATATTCCCTTCATATTTGTAACACAATAATCGAAAAAAGTAATTCTATTGATACTTTTTTTTTTTTTGGGTTAAATGATATTTCAGATTACCTGTATATTAACTATTAAGGTGTAACTGGAACTGGAAGGTATTATTAGAGAGAGTGAAAAGAAAGGAATTTTGTGTCAGTGTGAAGAAAAAATTTACTCAGAATTATCCTGAAAAAATAGGAAAAAAAAGAAAAAAAAAAACTAAAAGTATTTTCTCTTTACAAATAAGGGAAAATTTTCCTTCTAATAGTTATTTTTCCCTTTTAATATTTTCTTTCTTTTCCAATTCCATTTTATTTTTGAATGCAGAAATAAAAAGAAAGTTGGTGTATGGTGAGAATAATTTTTTTATAAATTCTTTAAAATAACAACTCTATATATAATTTTACAATAGTTAAACATTGTGTTTATGTTATCTATTTACGGAACATGACCCCAAAAAATTATCAATTTCATCAAATTCGTAAGAAAAAGTTTTCCTCGTATATCAATCAAAACCAAAAGGTTGTATACAAAAAATCAAAAGAAATAAAATATGATGCCATGTCATGCAAAAATTGGGGACCACACATCGTCCTATCCAAAGAGAGACGAATAGTTAAGTTAGTGACGTGGCGAGATCAAAGGAACGGTGGAGATGGTGCCATATCATGCGATAATGGGGACCACAAGTCGGAGTAAGAGATTTGAAATGGTTGGCTCGTGGGTACACAAGCTTGAAGCTTCTCATCTCCAAGATTCGCATTTTTTTCCCTTTCTCATTAGTTAGCAACTTTTTAATGTGAGATAATTTGGTAGATGGCAAAAAAACAATTAAGTAAATGATAAAGGGATATTTGATCTAATTTAAAATAATTTTTTACGTATGATTTTGTTGATTATATTTTTAAAATATGTTTATTTAATAATTTAATAAACAAATATATAGTTTTGGTCAGATTTTCGATGGCTAGGTTCTTGCCGATGTGTGGTGAAGGATTCGCCTTTTCGCAGTCATCTTATCCGATGTTGTTTTCATGTCACAATAACACGGTCAAGAAAGTTTCCGAGAAGAAAGAATGGGTTTTTACATAAATATTTTATGATTACATTATTGTATACGTTCTCCTCTCGTCTGCCTTCCCTTGGGGCTTTGTTAATCCAAAATCTATTACAACGATAGTGGATTTTATTTAGAATGGATGGCACAACTTTCAAAGAGCAGTCCACATTTCCCAAGTTACGCCGAGGATAATATCTTATCCTATGTTCCACTTTTCAGAAATATGAATCTCCAAATCGTACAACTCCATTTACTAGAAACCAAAAACACTCTGCGTTTTGAAATTCGGAGGAACTTGCTTGAACAAGCAATATCAGAGGCAAAATTTGTTGGATTTATTTGTCACGAGTAAACTAACAAAAAATATATATGGACATAGGAAGAATCGAATTAACATCACATTATCGCATCGGCATTAAACATGCTTATATACACAGTTATATAGTTTAACTTTTGCTGACTACAAAAAATATATATAGTTTAACTTTTAAATACTTTAACATTACGTATATATATATATACATAGTGTCAATATATATATATATATATACATAGTTGACTTTTAAATCCTTTAGCAAAAAAGTATATAGAGTTTAACTTATTAAATTTTTAATATCATAGATAAATTATATATATGTTATGTGATATATGTTATAATCTAATCAATCTTCGACACTTATTATAAGCTAGAATCTAATAAATTATATAATTAGGCCATGTTATAATATGAAACACTTATTATAACTAACTATATATATAATATATTTAATATTCAAAATATGATTTGAAGTTTTGAACAACTACAGGCTAGTTAATAGGGCCTGAGATAATATCAGCCCATAACCATAACAAAGGATTACTTACTTTATCTTTTGAAATTTCTTTTTAAACTTAATTACGAATACATTTTGTTCGGAATCCAAACTCGAACCAAAATGTAATTGGACCAACTTTGGTTTCTATTTTGTTCAAAATTTAAGCTAAACCGAGAACTATTATAACTTGGAACTATTAAATAATTATATTAATATGGATATAGTTCCATTTCTTCGGAATTACGTTACTCAATTATTTAGTACTTGAATTCAGACAGAGGACAGAAGGTGGAGAAAACATTGATCGGGTAAACATCCGTACACCGAACTTATTATACGACACAAACCCTAAAGCAAAGCAAAACAAAACAACATATCTCTCAACGACGTCGTTCCGGTGACCAATGTGGCAAAGCCGGGCTGAAATGTGTAGATACAACCCTTGAGTCAAGCAGCTCCATGATTGGAGTGAAGCTCACACACCTAGGCACCTTGTACTGATTTATCGATGCGCCTCTCGAGATGGCATAGTCCATGAGCTCTTCGAAAGTCCCGTTCTTCACAATGCGTATCTCGAGCGGTCCTATCGACTTATCCGCAACCCGGCTTTGTCTATACACAGAGTTCAACGACTCCTCCATTTCAAGGCAGCACTTAGCCATGACTTCGTCGCTTGGAGGGTTGTTTGGATCCTTCACTAGAAGCTCCCAATAGATGACATAATGGCCAGGTATAGTCTTAGTCTCTGCATAGCTCGTGTACTCGATCACACGTGTTCCTTGCTCGCCAAGTAACACAGATGCATTCTCGACCACCTTTTGGAGCTCAGCTTCATCAGTTTTATCCGACTCAATGCTAAGCAAAACGTTCTTCCTCCTCACAAACTTGAACTGCGGAGCGGAATTGTAGAATCCAGTCACCTGAAGAATATCGCCAACACGGTAACGGTAAAGCCCGGCATAGGTTGTGATCACGAGCTCGTACTCTTTCCCCACTTCGACATCAGCTAGCTCCACAAGTTCGGCTTTTTCGGTTGCGACTTCATGAGGAAGAAACTCGAAGTAAGCCATGTTTGGCATAATGGTGTAAGAAACCTCAGAAGGTTTACACATTGGTTTCAAGTTAATCCCAAAGTAACTCTCGGACGATGCATACATCGTGCAAGCCATCGGTAATCCGCCGCTATAGTACTCAAGCATCGGAATATACTGAGCCATGGCTCCGGTAACGATGACGTCAAGGTACTTAGTGTTAGGCCAAATCTTAGTAATGATACCTTCCCAATTATTGTCTTGACAACAAACCGAAGTTATGAAATCAGCCAATTCTTGATCCGGTTTGGTCAAGATCTTGGACATGCTCTCTCTAATCGCCGGATCAGAGATTCTCGAACTTAAAGTTCCTGTTGAGATATCATCAACGAGCTCTTGCCAATTGGTTTGAAGGAACCGAATGGCACGGAGGAGACCGGAAGCGAAGACGGCACCGAGACGGAGGACTTCGTGACGCATAAGGAGACCACAAAGCATTTGAGTGTACATGCTTTGGGACGAGTCAGGACAAAGGATGGCTTCGTTAGGACTCGTGTACACGTTGTACGGATCGTACGGACGCCTCTTGAAATGTTCGCTTTTGTAATAGCTTGTGAGCACCGGACGTGCCGGTAATCCACCGGGAGTCTTTGATTCCGACTTCACGAACAGAAAGTGTAGAGCCTTGCCTTTGTCTAATCCCGGCACGTAGCTGTAACAAAAGTTTAAAATTTTGAAAGAATCGTTAGTACCATAGATGAAATAAAATTTTATAGTTGGGAAAAATATCTTAAAAAAACCATGAATTGAAAAACAATGTTGAATATTTTAAAATAAATAAAAGATATTATTTTGTTTTAATTTTAGAGTTGAAACTTAAAAATTACATTTAAGAGTTAGGTTTTAAGATTTATGATTTATGGTTTAGACCTTAGTTGTTTTTAGGGTCTAGAGTTTAGAATTTGAAGAAATTTTTGGTAATTAAAAAATAAAATTGGTTTCTGAGTTTTAATATAAAATTTAAACAAATTTTCATCATTCTGCCAAAATTTAACATACTAATATGGAGACGTAGCTGTTAATTACCACAATATAAAAAAAAAATAAAATAAATGTAAGTTATGTAACTAACAGATTCATCACAGGCATGAGAAGACTGTATAAAAGCTGACGTCGGTCCATATCTTCTTCAATGGTCGGCATTAACTTCCTTTCACCAGCAGATGTCCCAGAGCTGCATACAAAAAGATTATAAATTGTTAAATTAAACCAAAAAAAATATGTTATACTTAAATAATTTAGATTTTGGGTTAATTTATACCTGGTGAGGAACTCAGTGATGGGTTGAGAAGACAAGATAATAGACCGGTCACCATTTGCTATTCGTTGAATCTCCGGTTTAATATCGTCGTACGTAATAACCGGAACTTTGTTCTTAAACGTTTTCCGGTCGGTTAACCCCTTGAGACCGAACCGTTTTAAGTACTCAGTCTCCGAGTTACGACTAAGTATCTCCTTAATGACTTTCTTCTGAACGAAATCAACGTTACGTGTCATCTCCTCAATGAACCTTAGAGCCTTTAAATCCTTATCGGACGGTGAATGGACCATCGGAGAACGCAGAGCAAAATCAACGGTCATGATTGAATATGGTTTTTGTAAGTGATTATACTTTGTTTTTGTTTTGATGAGGAGATATTAAAAAACTCGGTGACGATGGGGCTGTATTTATAGTGGCAACAAGGGAAAAGCCAGGTCAGCATTGGTCCACGTGGAATAAAAGTGGGCCCGGGTATGTTGGGAGAGAAGGGGGACAAGAGGGACAGTTGACACGTAATCTATTGCTAGATTTGGGCAGGCAAGTGGGACCCATATGTCTGTGCCACGTTGGCATTTTCCTGTGATTAGGCAATTTTATGTCATGACCGTAGCAGCTAAGCGTCGGCCCGTACGTACCACGCGGTTCCCTCTTTTGTGTTTGGCTTGTGACTCTGATAGTGACGGTCAATTACTCTCTTACTTATCAACGCTAATGACATTGTTAATTAGACTAATCAGGATTAAGATTTTATTAGTTAATTAGTATAGATTTATGTGAGGGGATCATGCTGTTTGTTTCTTGAACCCAACTAATTATTTAATTTATTCCATGCCATTGACTTTGGTTCCTTCGCTGTAATATATATATAAACGTAATTTTTTTCAATTCTAGTTTTGTAATTATTAAGAAATTTAGTATATGCTTAATTGCTTATACACATTAAAGCTTTAATATTTGTTTTTAAAGCAGAGCTTCCGGAAAATGTGAAACCGTCCAGCTTGCATATTTATCTTTGTGATAGAATCATAGAACGTTAGCGATGAGGAACAAATATTTGCGTTTATTCGGTTTCGGTATAATAGTAATGTCTTAATAACATTTTATGGGAATGTATTACAAGATTGTAAATTCACATATGTAATTCACTTGTATAATTGTATGTATATTCTTTCATTTTTTTTATATAAAGTGTCAAAGCGAGCTAAGCCGCCTCATCTAATCCATCCCGCAATATATTAAGATATTGTAAGCTTGGGAGAATCGATCCGCAGTCCTAAAAACACTAAGTTTAGTCCACACCGTCTTATGACCGAGAATTTTAAAATTAGTCTGTAGTCTCTTTTGATTTCAATTTTTTCATGTCTAATTCTCTAAAAATGTAAAAAAACAAAAAATTAAATTTATAATCAAATATAAATATGATAGATTGTAATTAATGTTCAACCATATTTAGTATATTCTATAAAAAAACATAAAACTTATCTTAAAAACTAAAATATAATATTTTAGTTAAAATATCATGTCTAGCCCTAATCATGTCTGCGAGTTGATCTGCTGTCCATGCGGATTAAGCATGCTTGAAACCGCTGTTTATAAAGGTTTTTCTTAAAATAATGCAAGAAAAACGATTATGATAAGATGCCGAAGAAAGATGAAAAACGTTTTCTGTTATTGATAAATGCTCAACTTATCTTCTTCTGTTACAAGACACTCTCTTATATACAGAAGATTTACAAATGGTTTACACTTAAAAACAAATAATTACGCTGAATTGATTAAAGGCATGATAGATTGATTACAAATATAGTTTTAGTCATATGATAGATTAAGACATTAGGCTTTACAAATTGCAAAGGTCTAGTGGTACAGTACAACAACTAGTTGGTACTAGTGCTATTTATTGACAATTAAAACTAATTCTTGATTTGGAAGAACTAACTCTAAAGCAATTAAAGGCATGCATGGGACATTTCGTTTCGTTTTGCTCGTGCTTGTACCCACCCCAACTTGCACTACCATTTAATTCTAGAGATTTTTGCTTCTGTTTTTTATTTATTGTTTATTTATTTGTTTATTTATTGTTAATTTGTTTATTTATTTGTTGAGAGAGCAAGAGATGAAATTAGGGATTATATATATGAGAAAGGAACATAATAAGTTTTTTTTTAACTACACAATTCTACCTTTTTTAATTAGCTGTTCCGTAGATTTTTTTATATCAAAATATAAATATGAATATTATATAACTAATTTAATAGACTTCAAACTACTTATAAATATTATACCATTTGTTATCGAGCATGGACACAAAGATAACTCAGTCATATAGTTGACATGTGGGCCTTAAAAATATACTACGAACAAAATAATTAATGGTATAAATTCTAATAATAAAAAGAGTATACAATATGACCTAATGAAAGGAAGAAGCAAAATTGAGGAAGATATATACTGATGGCACGAGTCATGCCTTATCTTTGATTAGACATTTAAGGGGAATAAACTGCTCATAGAAATGGACACTTGGACGGTTTCAAACATTTTTTTTCTTTCTAATATGTCCAAATCACTATTCCTTAGTATTGCATACGTTAATGTGTTTGCTCTATGACTATTATGAATATTTCTTCCCACCTTTTTCTGTTATTTTCTTGAGTTAGGTATGAAATTCATTACTAATTTTCTTTGTCTAACTAATTTATTCAATGTGTCTAAAATAGCCACACACAAAATTAAGCTCACTTTTGAGCATTGCCGTGCTTAAAGTTTAAACGTGGAGTTTCGATCAAGATTCGAATTCCACCATCTACAAATTTCCAATGTTGGTTTCTTCTTTAGCAGCTGAAAAAGGTCTCGAAAGATTAGTATGAACCTCAACTCATAATCTATCTGATTATCAAAAAAGACAAAAAAAAAAATTCAAACAAATAAGCAATACTCGATAATAATTCTTCTAAATGGTTTGATAATAATACTAGCAATTTATCTAATAAAAGATTGTCAAACCAGTTAGAAGAAAATTGTTTCAGTTATACTTGTGTTCGAAGACGATGCTATCTTCGGAGGGATGGTCACTAACCCGACTCATATTTCTTTAGAATCTTAAGCAATCCAAAGTATGTTCCATAAATATATTATGGTTTGGTTTGTGCGGCCGCGTATATGACTTCAAAGATTGGTTGCTTATTATTCATTACTGTAATGTTTAGACTATTTTCTTTCAGATGAAAATAAAACTTAGAAATGTAGAATACTAGAATCCATGAACTTATATAGATAGTCGAAACGAACGATAATTCTTTAAAAAATCGTAAAACTAATACCTATTGACAGAAAATCACTACAAGTCTACAAGCTCTTTTACTTCTATATGATTTGAGGATCGGATGATGTAAATATATCATTGTTATTAATATCATAATTATTATTAGTAGTTAGTAGACAAGTACACGTTTAATGTTTGTTGACTTGTTGTCAATAATAGTCTTTAAGACCACTGTTGATATATCCGTGCGCAGGACAATCTACATTAATATATAGGCTCCGAATGGAGAAANTGAGGCTCCGAATGGAGAAAGCGGATTTGGCAGATCTGGCAGAGCGGATCTAGTAGATCTAGCGGAACAAGTGCGGATCTAGCGGATCTGGCGGAATAAATACGGATCAAGCTGATCTGGCGGTCCAAAATATATATTTGAATGGTGAAAGCGGATCTAGCGGTGCGGATCTAGCGGTACAGATCAAATAATTGAATTAAGAAAATAAAAAAATTATAAAATACTAATTTTAATTTTTAAAACTAAAAATTACAATATAAAATTTAA
>OVAY01001758.1:0-24911 GCA_900406395.1 Kernera saxatilis | reverse complement strand
TTTACTAATTATATCTCATTTACTTCCTTAACTCGTGATATAATCCTAATCTTCTCTTTTTTTTTCTTAAGAATTTTTTATGATACATACGCTTTCTAGAGTAGCTGTATAAATTGAAAAATGATTTGTGTAAAAGGAAAATGATATAAATAGCAATGATCCAATTGGAGAAAAAAAATCAGCATATTTCACATCTTTTTTTTATCGATAAAAATGAGAATTCATATATTTCCGATTACTTTCGTGCACACGGATCCAAGGTTTCTCATATCATCTTACTCCTCCAATCGCCAAATTAGGGGATTCTCCTCTTTTCTCTCGCCAAACCAAACGGATTATTCAAAACGTCTTGTTATACATGATTTGCTATTTTCTTTTTCACTATATCAAAAATTAATTATATGTTATAAGTTTTCACAATCTAGTATATGACTACATCATCATACAATTTTTAGAAAAACTTACAAGTCATCTTATATAATATTTTTCTCTCAAAGTGAAGCTCTGAAAAACTGCCACGTGTCCCCCAATTTTTTTCTTTCTAATTTATTTATTTTATCTTAATTAATGTTTATTTTTTTATTTTCTCTATACTTTATATAATATTTTAAGGTTCTCTCAAAGTTAAGTTCTGAGAAGTGGCACATGTCCTCCAGTTTTTTTGTTTCAAATTTTTTTTATTTTATCTGAATTAATGTTTATTTGTTTATTTTCTCTACATCTTATATAATATTTTAAGGTACTTTCAAATTGAAGCTCTGAAAAAGTGTCATGTCTCCCCAATTTTTTTTCTTTTTATTTTATTTATTTCGTCTTAATTAATGTTTATTTGTTTATTTTCTCTACATATCAATAATATAAAAAATAAATGTTATATCTCTCAAAATCAAGTTTCGAGAAGCTAATNATGTTATATCTCTCAAAATCAAGTTTCGAGAAGCTAATATGAGTCTTTCAATTTAATTTTCTATAAGATACTACTTTTTAATTAAATTTATTTTATTTACTAAAGATTTGTTTTTATATATTTTATGTATGTATAGTTGATCACCTTCTTATTGTAATTATATATGTAATATGTCAATCTCAAATTTTTGATTTATTTTTTATTACACACGCAGTTTTAAAAATTTTAATTTTTTTTATAGATTAAATACTCTTTACTACATTTAATCATTGTTAGTAATTTAATTATTTTTCAGTTATATTTTCTGAATATTTAATACCTCTTAAAATAAAATTGACTATAATAAATTTCTCCATAAAAATTTCTAAAATTGTAACTCCTCTAATTTATTTATTTCAAAATATAAAATTTCTCATATCTTATTGCTACGAAGAGTTATCTTCTAAAATATTATTGGTTAAATTTATTGACAAAAATTTTTTTTAACATATATCATAACAATGAAAAAATTTTTACCTCCAAATTCTTTCACAATTTACTATACAAATTTTAATTCCGCTCAACGCGCGAACTCTCTTTAGTTTTATTATAAAATAACGCTACTATACAAATAAATAGCTCAACCTATAGTTAATTATTCACTCGTAAACGATTGAAGGTTGAATTTCAAAGGATTTTCATCTTTCTTGTTTGGTTAGCCATTCAAAAGAAAAAAAAAACAACAAAATTTTTTTTAGCGCATAACCTTTTTCAATATTCTCCAATTCAAACATCGTCCGGAAACGCAGTTTTTTGCTATCCAATCAAGGCACAATACCCTCCATCATTAGTCTAAGTATGGATTATAACGAAAATCTTTACTTATCATGAATAAGCTATTTCTGGTTTTGGACATTATACAACCATAAACATTAACAAATAACGTAATACACAATAATTATCAATTTTATATATTTTACGATTTAACCATTAAAATGTTACTAGTTGAATTATTTTAACCTTCTTAGTTCTTACACCGCATTACATTTTCATAACCGTAGAACTCTTTTGTCGCATATGATATACAATAATATATAGCTAAGCTGCATGGAAACGGAAGCGGCCGGATACGCGGAAGCGGAAGCGTATGGAAGCGCGGAAGCGGGTTTTTAGAAAAAATTAGGAAGCGAGTACGTATTGGAAGCTATATATATATATATAATGGAATAATATTATTTTACAGTAAAAAAAATTGAGAACAACGATTTATCTTGATTGGTTTTCTAGGTAAATCGATGCATAATATATCAAACAAACAATAATCAAATTAAAATTTTTTTTGCTTGGTTTTCAAAGTCATTAAGAAAAAAAATAAAAATGATAATTGTAAAAAATGGTTCATAATTTATATATTTTTTAATTAGGTTTTTTAATACAGTAATAAAAAAACCAAAATTATCCTAAGGTTCTCTAATAATTTATTATTTACTACGATTTTAAATTTGGAATCGTAAAATTCAAACGCTTCCAATTTGGAATCGTAAAAATCAAAACGCTTCCAATTTGGAATCGATGCTTCTAAAATGATTCCAACTTGGTTTCCTTTGGAATCGCGCTTCCGCGACGATTCATCGCGATTCCAAAAGCTTCTGATTCCGATTCCGATTCCGAAGCGGGAAGCGGACCTCTAACGAAACTTCCGTGCTACATAGCTATATAGTATAGAATTTGTAGCCAGATCTGAGGGGGAATCCATAAATTTCAAAATCCTTTAAAAGAAATATAAATACAGAAAAGAGTCGCACTAAGAGTCTAAAAATCAAATCGTAGGTATTTCGATTCTTGGCGGAAAAAGAAAACGCGAAACAAGATGGAGAGTGCGGCGAGCTTGGCGTCGGGTCCCGACGGACGGAAACGGCGCGTGAGCTACTTCTACGAGGCAGAGATCGGCGACGGTCGCTACGGCGAAGGCAGTCTATGGGAACCCAAACGGATCTGTATGCTTCACAATCTCATCCTCAGCTGTCAATTCGACCGCCACATGGAAATCATCCGCCCTAACCTTGCCGGCGTTTCCTATTTTGTTCAATTTCACTCGCCGGAGTATGTCGAATTCCTCGCCTCGATCACGCCGGAGTATGTCAACTTCCTCGCCGCCGAAAACTCGGAAACCATACCCGATCCTTCCCTCAAGCGATTCAACTTAGATGTGGATGCGGAATGCCCTGTCTTCCATGGCGTCTTCGACTATTGTCGTGTATCCGCTGGTGGTTCTATAAGCGCCGCCGCCAAATTGAACCGACGCGAAGCCGATATTGCAATCAATTGGGCCGGCGGGATGCACCGTGCCAGGAGAGATAAGGCTTGCAGATTTTGCTACATCAATGACATTGTGCTTGGGATTCTCGAGTTGCTCAAGGTTTTCAAGGTAATGATGCCCATTTTCTGAATTAGCATATTCAAGGTTTCCTGATTAAGCGTTAATTTGTGAATCTTGATGCGTCTCAATTGCAAATTACGCTTAGAAACTTAGATGTTTCGGGGAATATGGGTGCGGAATTATACGATATTAGCAATTGACTTTTAGTTGCGTTCAAGCGTTGATGATTCTTGAACCTTGATGCTTATTGGATTCTCCTTATTCAGAAGAAGATTTTGTTTGTGAAGATGTTACTTTAGTTAGTAACTTCACTTTCCACATTGCCAATGCATCTGAATGCTTTCTTAAATTTTGTTGACAGCGAGTTCTCTACATAGATATTGGCTTTCACCATGGGGATGCAGTACAGCAAGCGTTTTACGACACTGATAGAGTCATGACTGTTTCTTTCCATAAAATGGACTATCATCCAAGTACTGGAGATATAAGAGACGTTGGGGTAGGAAAAGGAAAATACTATTCTCTAAATGCACCATTGAAGGATGGTTTGGACGATGCAAGTTTTAGCAGTTTATTCAGACCTGTTATCCGCAAGGCTATGGAAGTTTATCAGCCAGAAGCAGTTGTTCTTCAATGTGGGGCTGATTCATTAGGTGGTGATCCTTACGGTGTATTCAACTTGTCTGTCATGGGTCACGGTGATTGCCTCCAGTTCATAAGATCTTTCAATGTTCCTCTCATGGTCTTGGGTGGTGGAGGTTATAATATCCCAAATGTTGTCCGTTGCTGGTGCTACGAGGTCTCTTTCATCTCTTGTTTAACTTCCGCATGTGTGATTTCCATATCATACAAGTCTTACTTACTCTTCTTCTTGTTGCCTTGTTGCAGACAGCGATTGCGGTTGAAGTAGAGCTTGAAGACAATCTCCCAGCCAATGAGTGCATGGAGTATTTCGAACAAGAGAACAAGCTTCATATCCAGCCAAACCACATGACGAATTTTAACACACAAAGAGATATCGCGGAAATAAGGTAACCTCCTAATACCATTTACTTTGATGCCTAGTCAGTTCTTAAGATGTATCATAGTGCCAATAATAGTTTATTATTTATGTTCACATTGAGCTTTCTAATCCTCTGTAGCATTCGTCATCCTTCTGTTATCTAATTATGGAGCTCTAAAGCTTAAAATTATTTGTGCCTTCAATTACAGGATCACATTACTAAAGCAACTTTCACAAATAAAACGCCTACCTAGTGTACAGTTTCAAGACACTCCATCAACCAGTCAAGTCAGAGAAGCGGTAAATCTGCAACCATTCATTCGTAATCTCATTTCCGGGTTAGTTTTGTCCTATGAGGCCCTTGAGATTTTTCATCTTATATCTGTAGGCGGAAGAGGACATGGAGACGAGACAAAACCCACACATTTAGAGTGGCAGTCCAAGTTATGGATCAGATTCTGATGACAATTGATGTTTTCTTGGATAAGGCCAATTGTAAAGTGTCATGAGCAAGATTTAAGGATACATTCATAGAAGGATTCTTCATGCTTAGTTTTACAAACATTTACATATAGATTGATAGGTGTAGAGAGAGATATATGGATCCTAGAAATTAACATTGTAAATAAGTGTGACTACAATAATATACCACTATAAAGAAAAACTGAGGCTACATGTATAAGCGTTCATTTGGAAACTGTAGGCTAATTTAAAAACCATTAAATTATTACAAATAGAAATGAAGAAAACCAAATATAACCTTCCTTCTTCCGTAAGGATACGCAAAACAAAGAGACGGTGTCTCATTTTTTTGTTTCTTAAGGAATACCTAATCAAACTGGGAAATATACACAAATCTCATCTATGTATATACACAAAGTGACAATACGCATCTAACATTTTCCCCTTAGTTAACCACCAAATTTCCTATGTTATTACACAAAAATTAAGTTGAAGTCAAAGCCAATGACAAATGAGATCATCTATAGGTAAAAATTTTGTGGTTCAATGTGGTTTATTTATGTTACAAATATCTATATTTTGTTTATCATTATTTTGAAGGTGAAACCGTGGTTAAGGATCTAACTAAGATAAAGAAGACGAAGAGGATTAAGTAAAAATCCTAAAAAGAAATTGAAATTTTGATTATAATACTGTAATGTATGCGATTTTTCCTGAATATGTATGTTTGGGTCGTTTTAATTTTGAATTTGGTACGGAATGTCTTTCTTTGTCATTAGACGTCTTCTTTGGGTAAATCAGAGCTAATTTCCTTTTAGGATGGTTAACTAAAAAATAAGATATGAAAATGAATTGTTGATTATCAGCAAGCATGGAAAGTTAACATTGTTTAATAGAGTTTAAAATCCCAACTAAAACACTCTACATAATCTAATCTAACAGAAAAACTTTTCATAAAGTTGAGAAATGTGTAAACCCAACCAATATATTTCATCCCAACAACGACAAAAAGTAACAAATTTTCACACTTGCAAAACGTGATAATATTCTAATAAAATAAATCAAGAATTATGTTGATTTACCTCTTTTTTTGTAGTTGACACTTTGTCTTTTTGCAGACCGAGAAAGGTAAATTTATAATTTACAGATACAAGATTTTGATATTTTGTATGTTACTTTTATCGTGATTTGTTAAAATTATTAACTACCTATTTTTTTAGAACTACGTAACACGAAAGAAACCACCGATAAGCAAATCATTGTTACATTGCTGGAATGGGTTTATGGATAATTACACTACAACCGTGAAGGGGCAACATTGCTCGTGATTGGTGGGGGGGATGCTGATAACATTCTGCTAGCTCACGGCGAGTAAAGTGATGCTTTGGAATAAACTTATTCAAGGACAAGTAGATTAAATCACTTTTGTTTTAGTGAGGGTTTCAAATTTGTTTTGTTTTAAACGCTTTAAGATTTTATGTAAACTCAAATGCTGCTTGGTTAATTCAGTGATATATTCGTCAATTATTTCATAGATATTACTCCTTATATGTAACATTCAGTCACAAATATCACGATGTGCATTTGAAGTACATTCTTTCAAAAAGTTGAAACGAAATAAATAGTTGCATTTCCGTCTCAATCAACAATGAAATTGTGATGACAATCATCAAAATTTTGTACATAGACCCACATTATATCAAAATTTTAGGAACAAAAATTGTTCATCTTTGTTTAAACTATCGATGTATATTTGTTTGACAAAGATCTAATTAAGACCATTAGATCTAAGGTCTTCGGTGGGTTAACTTCAAAACTCACTCTCTCAAATAAACAACAAACAATTGCGTCGTTAGAATCAAAGAACTTTTCCCACGTTCCATGATTGAAACCACGCACTAAATCAACCAGATAGACAAGCTCCTATACAAAAATTTAACACAAACATTCAATTAATATAGAACCATCGAATCTCAAACATACATATTAAGAATCTCAAACATACATATTAAGAAGAACTCAAAAATTTAACAAATATAGAATCATCGAATCCTAAACATACCTCTCTAATTTGTGGAGAGTACATAATTGATGAGCTCCTAATAACATATCTCATAAATTTAAGAAATTCCGAACCAAAATCAAAACTAAAACGACCCAAACATACATATTCAAGAAAAATCACATACATTACAATAATATAATCAATTTTTCAATTTTTTTAAAGGATTTTTACTTAATCTGCAGCAAGTATTGTTGGCCATATCCTCTTCGTCTTCTCTATCTTAGCCACTTTTCTTAGATCCTTAACCGCGGTTTCACCTTCAAAATAATGATAAACAAAATATAGAAATTTGTAACATAAATAAACCACATTGAACCACAAATTTTTTATCTATAGATGATCTCATTTGTATTGATGATCAGGTTCTGACGACGATTGATGTTTTCTCGGATAAGGCCAAGTGTCATGGGCAACATTTTAGGATACAGTCATAGAACGATTCTTCTTCAAGCTTTTTTCACCCCGCTTAATTACTTCTACAAACATTTTACACATACATGGATATGTGTCTATGGATCCACAATACTAAAGAAATCAAAATTGTAAGTAAGCGTTTACTCCAATAATAGTCAAAAGATTACAAATTGTTTTCAAAAGTCTCCATAGCTTCATCTAAGCTTAAGGTATACCACTATTTAACCACTAAAATATTAGAGAAATACTGAGCCTAACCTCCATTTCTTACCCTGCAATGCGTTCTGTTGTGAAAAATTAAATAATGACGTCGAAGTTACTTTAATTTTTAACCTCCATTTCTTTTTTTTTGAAAAGGTTTTTAACCTCCATTTCTTACCCTGAAAGTTCGAAACGATTACTTTAATTTTTAAAACGTGAGTATGTTGATCTTCATACGATTTTAACTTTTATGGGGGAAAAAATGATTTTCCAAAAAGAAGATGTATTTTTTAAAAAAGTATGGAAAAGTCAAAGTTTTTTTGAGTCATTTTTCCATAATGAAATTTACTTTTGTTTTAAATATTTAGTCGATGTTAACTTATATGCACTTTGTATATCAACTGTTACTTGAAGATAAATATTATTATTTTTTATTTGAAGCATAACTTTAAATAGCTTACAAATATATCATAATTTTAATTTGCTTAAATATATCAATTATTTATTGACGTATCTGTCCTTTTATGTTTCCCATTCCTATAGTCTTCGTCATGCAATGTCCCCGCATAAATCATGTAAACTTCTCTATTAACACAAAATCAAATACATGCATATGAATATGGTCGTTGTCGTTTCAAATGCAAATATTCATTTGTATTTGTATTTACTAGTATATATTTTTTTTTAAACCATGACGTTTTATTTATCAAAGATCTTCGCGTAAATGAAAAAGAAAACACAAACGACCTTGTGCAGGTTTCAAAAAATATTTGATAGAAGCATCTCTTAGAGACAAACATAATACATTAATAATTAAACACAAACACAAACAAAGAAGCAATTTTGTTGTTTAAAATTACTCAAAATCTTAATGAATTTCGAAAGGATCCTAGTAGAATGAGTAGGAGATATGCTAAAATGCTACGGATCCGAGATTTATATAAAAGAATTTGTTGGGTTTGTATGATTATTAACAAATTTAATATAAAAAAAAATAAACAAAAGATATGTGTCTCAATTTCGATTCTCTCTTGGTTTTTATGTAAAGTTCGTCACGATTTTCACCTAAATTCACAACACAATCAATTTCAATAAAATAAGTGAAGAGATTATTACTGCGATGATTGCGATGGAGAACTATGTGGTTGGGGACATTTGTGCATACATCGATCTTTGCAGGTTCTTTCAGGTAGCAGGATGAATCCGCACTCGAACATACACTTGGCATAACATGAAAGTCCGTCTACTTCTCTTCCCATGGCCGCCATTATTACTATCATCACCATCATCGATACAATGCACTTCTTCATATTATATAATCTTTCTTAATTTTTTTTTTGTGTATAAAAAAATTATGTATATGTTCAAAAAGAAATTTGTATCATTGTATGTATATATACACACATATGAGATAAATGACCAAATCTTGATTTTATGTATGCTTAATTATGAAACATTATGTTTAGGTAAAATCAAAGGGGTTTAGTGGAACTTTGGATTTAAAAGTCGAGAGATTAAATCTTGACAGATTTGGTTAAGTTGAATAATCCATTACATTTTAATTTACACTATTTATATCAAAATAATTGAAATTATCAATTTTTTAAAAAAAAAACAAAAATGTAAACAACATTAAATACTAATCATATAAATAAATAATTAATATAATTATTTATGTTTTTACTTGGAATTTGACTAAATTAGAGTTACAAATGATAACTTCATCCAAACAAATCAAACATGATGTTGAGTAATTTTTTTACACAAAAACTATTAGAATTAAACTTTTTTTTTTTTCAATTCTCACACAATTTTAATGAGATTGTTATTGTAGGTTAGGAATAAATTTCAGAAATCAATTATCACGACAGATAACATCTCGACCTGTTGAAGCATCACCTGGCAAAGTACTAGTTCTCGAAAGCTTGATGAATTTATCCAATGAAATATGTCTATAGCGGGTAGATACTAGATTTCGTTTTATGAAAAACAATATATATTATTATGTCATGTCTGTCTAAAGGTAGAGTGGTCTAACCCGATTTCAAAGTCTTAGTTTTCAAAACAAAGAACATTAGTTTTAGTGATCACGAAATATACATAATCTCGATCGAGTACAGCTAAATGTAGACACGAAAGAACCAAGACGAGCTCTTCTTCAGTTTTGTCTTTTGACAATGTAATCAGCGATAAACAACAAAGGAACCACTTTGTTTGAATCGAACCCTTGAAGATGTTGTCGCGCTTCTTTGTTCAACCTCTCCGCATATTCTCTCGACTTCTCCACTCCCATCACTCTTGGGTACGTCAGCTTTTTGGCGATCAAATCTTTTCCGGCGGTTTTCCCAAGCTCCTCCGATGACTTGGTCACGTCGAGCACATCATCCACCACCTGAAACATCAACCCAACGCATCTCGCAAATTTCCTAAGCCTCTCGATCTCTTCATCAGACGCACCTCCCACTATAGCTCCCATAGCAGCCGCCGCTTCAAGCAAAGCCGCAGTTTTGTGAATATGTATAAACTCAAGATGTTCCAATCCGGCTCTGTGGTCGTCTTCAAATCTCATCCCTTCTCCGGCCAGATCTGCCGCTTGACCCGCCACGAGCCCTTCCATTCCCACCGCTTTCGCCATCTCCAGAACGGCCCTGAGAACCTTCTCTGGAGGAACGTTCAGCGAGGTGGATGTCGCCATCTTCTTGACGGCCAAAGCTATGAGCGCATCAGCGGCCAAGACGGCTATATCCTCGCCAAACACTTTATGGTTGGTGGGTTTGCCACGGCGGAGGCTGTCGTCGTCCATACAAGGAAGATCGTCTTGAATGAGCGACGATGCGTGAATCATCTCAACCGCGCACGCAGCGGGCATCGCGGTTGACTCTTGGCCGCCTACGAGCTCGCATGCAGCCAAACAAAGCAATGGCCTTAGGCGTTTTCCACCCAAGAGAAGCGTGTACCTTATTAGAACAACCCGGTTAACCAGAGTATATATACCAGCCTGGATTGATTAGTTCAAAGATGGAGAGAGAGATGTGGGCTTATTGTATTTCTCACTCTTCACGTTTATAGAATATATATAGATAGAAAGTTATGAAAAAAATATATAGAGCTTATGATTGGGACCGGCCGTATCAGTACCTCATAGCCTCGCGGATCTTGAGAACAGGAGGCTTGCAAACTGGAACGGCCTCGTCCAATGCCTCATTGACGGAGTTAGACTTACGGCGCATATACGACATGAACTCAGATTCATAGCTTTCAGCCGTCAGAGGTGGATTAAGGCGGCGGCTCAGCTGCGGCGGAGACGTAACCGCTGTGTAACGCGGCCGTAGGATTCTCCAAAACAAGAACTGGAGAGAGACAAGAATGGAGATGAGAGTGTAAACAAGAGTCTCTCGAGTTTCCATAGTTGGATATTTTGGTCTAATTAAATCCTTTTTTAAACTGGAATGTTGATACCATATTTATAGTGGGAGGGTTTATGGTTTAATCAATAAAATTAATTACGTTTATTGGTTTTTGAAGCAATATAATTACGTAACACACAATGCAAAACAGCTTGTCCCTCGTTGTAAGTTGTAATAAACTCATGTGGAGCATATATATATATGGGTTCATTGATAGTAGCGTCTAGGCACGTTGGGAGCGTTTATGAAGCTGCTTGGATTGCACGCTACCATTGCTCTACTCTTCCAAATGTGGCCCGTTGCTGGTGCTACGAGGTCTCTTTCATCTCATTAGCAACTTCGACCATGTGTTTTCATATCATTCAAGTCTTGTTCTTTAATGGTGTTTTTTCTTGTTGCCTTGTTGTAGACAGCAGTTGCGGTTGGAGAAGAACTAGGAAACAACCTCCCATTAAATGAGTACTTTTGAGTATTTCGGCCCACCTTGCAAGCTTCACATCTGGCCAAACTTTATGGCGAATTTAAACACGCCAGGAGATATTGTGAAAATAAGGTAACCTTCTAATACCATTTACTTCGATGCCTAGTTAATTCTTAAGATGTATCATGGTGCCAATAATAGTTTATTAAAATTCACAACTTTATCTAATCATGGAGCTCTAAGACTTATTATTTGTGCCTTCAATTATAGGAGCACATTACTAAAGCAGCTTTCACAAGTAATACATGCACCCAGTTTACAGTTTCAAAATATACCCTCAATCAGTGAAGTCACAGAAGTGGTAAAAATCATTCATTAATTGCTTTTATAACTTTTTTTATTCCCCAATTAGTTCTTTCCTATGAGGCCCTTAATATTCTAATCTCATATATGTAGGCAGAAGAGGATATGGAGAGGAGACAAAATCGACGCATTTTGAGTGGCAGTCCAAGTTATGAGTCTCTGACGAGGATTGGTGTTTTCTCGGATAAGACCAATGGTATAGTGTCATAGTAGAAGGATTCCATATTAAATCTCACCTCCTTGTGAATAGTTTTACGAACATGTACATATCGAGCAATATGTGGATGTATAAACATAGCACCCATACTAGTAAAGAAATCAGCATTGTAAATAAGTATGATTACAATAGTAGTCAAATATTATAGAAAATTCAAACAACAGATTGTTGTCAGAAGTCTCCTAAACATTCTATTAGTTTATTCCTTGATGATGGTGTAAAGGAAAAGAGAGCTCCACCTTCATTTCTTACCCTGAAACAAGTTAGAATCAGTATATAAGTTACCTGTTGGAAATTATAGGCTGGAATGTGATCAGTTATGAAGATAGGTTCTGGTATCCTACTTTTAGATAGTATAGTACCTAAAAAACATTTGAATTTAGTTTGGTGCAACATTAAGAACACAATGTGAATCTGGTACCTTAAGGCGAGAAGAACGGCGCGCAGAAGACGTGGATACAGGAGATAGGAGTGGTGAATCACTAGATCTTTTGTGTCGCCGATTCACTTGAACCTTAGATCCCTTGTTCTCTGGAGTTGACATGCTTGTATCAGTGGTAAATGACATAGCTGGAGCTGAAGCAGATATGATGGAAGTTTCCTGTTGCAGATTTTCTGAATGTGTTGGCAACTCTGAGAAGTCAAACAAAAACACAAGTCTTGGTCAAATCGAAAACTAGATGCCTGACTTTTGGAGATAAAGGTTACAAAGGATAGGCGTGAGACTATTTACCAGATAAAGTGGCTTTCAGAAACTTATCCCTCATCAGACGAACAAATCTGAAGAGGTCACTGGTTTTATTCAATTCTTGAACCATCTCTTCCATGTCATCCAATTGCGGGTTGCAATCCAATACTGATGATTATATAAGACAGATGATTGTAAACAGTTGTTACTAGACCCTTTGTAAACATTAAAAATGTAGTTGATGCTTGCTTCAAGAAGATGTATACTCACGTGTGTAGATGTCATTTCCATAGTGAACTGTGAATGAAAATTCGCGTGTAGGCCTTTTTGCATCAATGTTGGTGAATGTGAATTTAACTCCTGTAAGAGAAGAAAACCAACAAGATCTTCTATGGTCAAACTTTAATAATAAAGAACTATGATTGTTCCAAACTCAAAGTTTCTCTCATTACCATGTCCAGCTTCAACGTGAAAACCGAGAGCCTGATTGTACCAAGAGATGGCTTCATGAATATCTGCTTTGTCTTCAGTGACTTTACCAGCATTGTCCTTTGATACTGATAAGGCTTTATTGGATGAAACAAGTAGAAAAATATGTTAGCTTGGTCTTCAGTGACTCATGAGATCTCAAAGTAAACATTGAAGAAAGCAGAGTATTTTTCATAGATCAACAGTTTACAAAGTCTCTTATGAGCGTGTAGCTGACTCATGAAAATTACAATGTACAATACACAGTCATGAAATAAATCAGACAAGCTAACAATACCTTGCAATTGTTGGGAGATAATTTTGGCATACTCTTCCCTCTTTGACTTTTGTAACTGCAGAGTTCTTCTAAGCACTTCGATTCGAGATTGTGTTGCAGAAATGGAATCCCTTAACCCCATTTGCCGCGCCTCTTTACGGGTCTTCACTAAACATCAAAATATATATAAAAAGATCAAAAGGTCCCAAAGCGTAAGATATCCAAGCTCAGCAAAACATGATACTGTTGTTCTAACAAGCAGAAGTTATCGTATATATAAGCAAAAATTAACACCAGGGAGAGATACATTTTCACTGAGAATGTTATGTTTACACATCTTCTTTAAGAAACTATGGGGCTAAGAAAGCAAGGAAGTTTAGACTCCAAAGAATCTAGCAATTATTTCCAGATTTAGAAAACTTGTTCAAAGTTTGAAGCTTTTGGTTGATGGAAGTGAAGCTGATACCTGCCAATACTTTAACGAGCTCATCCTCTGCTTCTCTCAGATCCGCTTTCATATTCGCTAGTTCCACTATAAAATCAAAGAAAAATTTCACAGAACCGCTCAATTTCACCAGTCTAATTCGAATTTAAAAAACCCTAATTTAACAGAGACAGAACCTAATCCCCAAAAATGTGTAGAAATTTACGATTTGGGTCACACGAAACTGAATGGTACTATGCGAATTTCGACCTCACCTTGGCTTTGTGCAGTGGCTTGAGCTCGCTCTAGCAAAGAGTCCATCGATCTCCGGAACGGAGAAGCGATGAAGGAATCGATTTTCTGACGCTGTTCATCAACATCTTTAGTACACACGAGTCCCAGAGACGCCATAGTCTTCTTCGTTGTATCTCCACAAGCGATATCGCTAAGTTGTTCCATCACCAAAGAGAGTGAGAGAGTGTGAGAGAGAGACTCTTTCGATAGGATCAATCGAAGTTTAGCCCGCCATTTGATTTGAGTTTCGAAAAGCGTCAAAACAAAACGCTAAACATCGTGATGACTGATGAGAAATATAAACGACGCCGTTCTCTTGTTTTGCTAAGCCCAAACTTATTGGGCTCATAACTATATTGATAACTAGGGAATGTCTCACCTTGCGTGAGCTTAAATTAATATAGTAAATTTATAATAAATTGTAGAAATATGTTTACAGTTGTTATAATAATTTTTTTTTATTTCGTATAACATAAATTTGTTATTTAAATATTTTGTTTTAGCCAAAATATTGTATCTTAATAAACATCATATCTTCAGAAATTTCTATTTTTCTTTTAAAATCTTTCTATAATCTTCGTACTTATTTTTATAAATTAGGTTGATGATGTTGAAAAAATTAATTTTACATCAACTACATACTCAACATATTATTAAGTTTAGTACATTTTCTTATCACCATGACTAAATGATGCAACACATCTAAATGATATAATTTGCACATATAAAAAAATCTAAATGATGTAATCATGTGCATGGATTTTAATGGAATATTGTTTTTTTTTTTGGTTAAAACTTAATGGAATATTGTTGATTTATATATTTGGAAATACACATATATCTCTTTAAATAGTTGAACTGGTCTTATCATTTTTTTTGTTTGGTATTTAAAATATTGAATTTCTAGTCAATCTCATTCATCACTTTAATGTAAAGTATGATTTAGTTGTACTATATAGCTATGAAAAATGTTTAGTTATAATTTACAAACCTTTTTCCTTTGAATTCGTAATCACTTTTTATAAGTTTAAACATTTAAATCAGAAATTAATTTCTAACCTGCTTTCATATACATCCTGGAGGATGATATTTTGTTTTTGCAATATATGCATCTATTATCACCATTTTTCAGAAAATGCTAAATTTATGAAAACCAAACAATTGCTAACGACATAAATTGATATTTTTATTATAATTCTCCTAAATGAAATTATCTTCATAAGTCATAAGTCATAGTATATCATTTACTTAATTTTCTGGTTTTTTAAATTGATTAGTTTTCTACAAAAAAAAAAAAAATGACAATTGCTAAAAGAGTTACCATGTATCATCTATATTTTTGATAATTTCTTCATTACAGTCTCTGAAAAGCTACCACATGTCATCTACGTTTTTGACACATTTCCTCATTTTATAATTTTTTTTTCTTTTAGCCATAATATCTAAGAAAATATTTAAAATAATAGATAAAATCAAAGAATTTTTATCATTTATTTGAATGATCTATCTATCTATCTATTATAATATTTTAAGGTTTACTCAAACTCAAGTAATGAGAAGCTGCTAAGTGTCCTCTCATTATTGAAACAAAATACAAATTATATATTCAAAACATCAAAGCCCACGAAAATACAAAATCACAGCTCAATTTTATCAATTTTAATACTACATCTATTCTAATATTTTAAGTTTTAACATAATAACAAAATTAGTATTCATATTCTATTTAAGATTTTTTTTCACCACAATATCGGAAGAGCTACCACGTATCATCTACATTTTTGACATATTTCTTCATTATAATCTCTGAAAAGCTACTACATGTCATCTACATTTTTGACACATTTCCTCATTTTATAATATTTTTTTTATAATAATAGATAAAATCAAAGAATTTTTATTGTTTATTTGAATGATCTATTTATCTAGTATTATATTTTAAATTTTCCATAAACTCAAGTTATGAGAACCTGTCACGTGTCTCTCATTATTGAAACAAAATACAAGTTATATACTCAAAACATTAAGACCCATGAAAATACAAAATCACAGCCCAACTTTATCAATTTTAAGTTTTAACTCTACATCTATTCTAATATTTTAAGTTTTAACATGAAAACAAAATTAGTATTCATCTTCTATTTAAGTTTTTCTCTCACCACAGTATCTGAAAACTACCACGTGTCATCTATATTTTTGATATATTTTCTCAATACAATCTCTGAAAAGCTATCACATGTCATCTACATTTTTGACACATATCCCCTTTTTATAATTTTATTTCTTCTAGCCATAAAATCTAAGAAGAAAATTAAAAATAATATATAAAATCAAAAAAAAAATATTGTTTATTTGAATGAATATTTTAAAATTTCCTCAAACTCAAGTAATGAGAAGCTGCTAAGTGTTATCTCATTATTGGTTAACATAAACAAAATACAAGTTATTTATTAAAAACATCAAAACTCATAAACAACAAAATTCTAGCCCAATTTTATTAATTTTAGTACTACATAAGCTATAGTTTTAAGTTTTAACACCAAAATAAATTTAGTATTAATTTTCTTATATTTTAGATTTTTCGCTAAAATGTCTAATTAAAATTAATGTTATGAACAAAGATTTATATAATTAAAATATCTTATTTTGAATCTACATTATATATGTCTAACAGATTGATACAAGTATTTAATCTGAGAAGTTATAAAAATAGTTATTGTATGATTTTTTATAGTACAACATATGAAACTAATCAATTTCAAAAACAATTAAACATTTCACAGTTTATATTTACCCTCAAATTCTTTTATAATTTTTGTTTCTTAAATTTTTCACATAATTTCCTATACACATTATAATTCCGCGCAACGCACGGAGCTACCCTTAGTATTATATGTTTTTATGATTTACCTTGCAAGATTTGTACTTTTAGTTTAGATTTTAGAACCGTTTAAAATATAATAAAATGTCAAGTTTAATTTAAAATATATCAAGAATTCATATATAATTTAAAATATATCATGATTTCATATGTAAGCGACGGTACTATCAACTACTTTGAAAAAAACACAAAATTCTTGAACAATTTTTTTTTTGAATTTTTTAAAGCTAAGGATTATGTGTTGCCCAAACTAAATAAATCGTTTGGTCATCTCAGAGATTGTAAAATAAAATCTTGATATTATAAATCACGTAGTTGACTCATCTAATTTATGTGGTTAAAAATATGAAATGTGATATTTGACAATCTTTTTTAAAAAATATCGATGCAGACTGGACATAATGTATTGTTAAGTGAAGAATGCTAAAATAACATCATAGAATTCTAATCTGAATCTGATGATCCATAAACAATGTTAAGTGTTGATGGTTAAAATAACACCATAGAAATTATGCTATTGTTTGATACTAAAATTGAACAACACCAAAACAAATTCAAATAGAGATGTAGGAGCAAAGGAAAAAAAGAGGAATGGAAGAACAAATTGCAGATGATAGAATAAACAATTTTGGCAAGTATTTTTCAGAACCCCAAACGAAAGGGTCAAATCATCATATTATGGGCATATTTTTAAGATCCCGACGATTTTTTGTTCCTATTGACCTTTGTCATTTGATTCATATGAACTCTAGACCTCTTGTTTCACGATGGAGTAAATCTCCTTTCTACGTTTCTATTAGATATGCCTACAAGATAATGTGTTTTCTTTCATAATGATACACATTATTATTTCTTTCATCTAATCCTCTCTCACTTAGCAATTGTACTTCTCTCTCAGCACAATTTCGCGAAACGACTATCTCATCCTCTCTAACAATCCAACTATTGTCTCAAAATATTTTGAAATAGTTTCGTTACCCTAAAAAATCGCTTATATGTAGGGATTTGGTATAGGAATCTTCGGGAGAAAACTTATGTGTGAATAGGCAATAGAGATTTTTCAATCTACAATTCAACAAGCACTTTAAAATTTGTTGAAAACAATCTGGTCTTCTCAATCAAAGGCAAAACCAGATTTGGTCTACCGTGAATGTGAACACAAACAAGGAGACGGTCGTGCCAGAGCTTACCGACAACAAGAACTTCGTTTTGAAAGACGCCACCAACAAAATTATGTGGCAGAGCTTCGATTATCCGACATAGGCATGCACAACAATGCACAACGGATGGGGAGGTTACGCCCAAAATTTTATTATAATTAGATGAATTTCTGCGGTTTTTTTTTATCATAATAAATTATAAAATTTAAAGTAACTTAAGGCACATTATTAATTTTTAACCAATACTAATTTTTTCTTGAAGTAGAATTTGTTGGAATTGATATGAAGATTCATGAGCGATCTAAAAATAACGGAGGTCAAAAAGCAATACTAAAATTTGTGTTTTCCCTCATTTTTTTATTCAAAATTCTATTTATAATAATTCTATAAATTCAGTATAAGTATCAAACATTTTTCGAAGTATCAAATTAACTTATAAAGAATTCAATGATAATTCACTTTTTACTACAATTTTGTCATCGATATAGATATTGTAAATTTTGAAAAGAAAAAAAAAAACAAGTTGGTAGAAATAGATTAAAGATAAGGAACAAATAAGAAAAACATAAGTAAAATATAAGCAAAAATAAATTAACAGAAATGACAGAAAATAAATAAATCATACATTAAAATTTGAGACAATCTCTGACATAGAAATGATATGGATCATTCTCTTCGTTCATAATAAAAAAAATTAAAAATTTCTCAAAAAAAACAAACTTTGAGACAATCAAACCAAAAATAATAAATTTAACTACCAACAACACCAAAAATTGCAACAATACCAAGAGTTTGAAGAAAAATTTTTTATAATGGTTACCTTAAGTGATGATTTGAAGTAACTCGAACCATAAACGGATAAACCATGCTCTTTTGATGGTATTTCAAAATTTAAACCATCCGTCTTCATATAACTTGTACAGTGAGGGAAGGAGTTTTGATTGATATAAAAAAAAAAGAATATTTTTCTCTCTCTCGTTAATGATGTTTAACGCTTCCCCCTAACTTGTGATCCTATTTATACAAACTGTTTCATTCTTTTACCTAGTATCAACCCACTCAATTAATTAGATAACTCTTTTCCAAACATATCTCTTTTCCAAATAATTTAAAGATAATATATTATGAATCTTTACATTAATTCGACTCCGCAATCCTTGCCCAAGTCATGTCCCACTAATATATAGATGAGGTTTGATAACAAAAAAAAAAAAATTGATGGTTTATAAGAAAATCGTAAATCATAAACTGCGTTTTTGCCCCCCAAAAAAGGTTGCATTATAAGTTCTACAAATGAAAATAATCTTCCTCAAGATAAGATCTTCATCAAAGTTTACACATGCAATATATATTCTTATAAATTTCTATTAAAAAAATTTACCAAAACATGTACTTTTATATAGAAATTTGTACTTTGCATGTTATTAAACCTCATTATGTGAATGATTGAATGTTGTAACATATAACATGATTTTAACTAATTGATTGTCTCAATAATCCATTGAAAGATAATTAAGATTCGAGTAATTATATTGGTTTTTGTAACAGTTTAAATAAAACCAAAACTTATTTGCTGCATTTATTTGCTACAAACAAAAATAAACAAACATGTGTGATTAAGATTATGTTAGTTGGTAAATTTTTGAATCCATAATTTTGGAAGTAACGTTCTTTTTATTTTTTTGAATTGTTTTTTTTTTTATTCATGCATATGAATATATATTATTTTTGGTACGAAATTTCCTTTTTTGGACATAATGTTTCCAAAATATTATGAAGTGAAATGATTTTAAGTATAAATTAATTTAAAGTATAAAAAATGTTGTAATATTATTAGAAGACAATCCAGAATTTCTTTTGAAGTTAATTTTATGGTTAGAGAAAAAAAGAAGACAATCCTCAGATGGTTATTAAAATAATTTATTGTAAATAATTCAATAATAACATAATATAAATATTATATTATAAAATAAAGGGAAAATAGAAATAAGGAAAATAACATGTTAGAATAAATGATGCAACGTGTCAGTTTCTCATAACTCGTGTGTTTAGAAGAACCTTAAAATATTATATAAAATGTTTTTATATAGTGATCAATTAGGCCTAATTATTTGGCAAAAAAAAATAAATCAATTAGCTAATTAGTGTAAACGAAGCTAAGAGCATGCGTGTCGTTTTTTGATTATATTGTTCAAAGAGAATCAATTCCTAACTACATCTAACATCCCTAATTTTATCTCTCAAATGCTCAATCTTGCTAATCATATAAAAGTTCAAACTAAAGTTCATATTACTATTTTATCAAATCCAAAATCCAACGATGGGATAACAGTTTTCTTTTTTCAGTTTTTCAAACATGATTGGACGATTTGCTATATATATTGTGATTACTTTTCATTTACCGTTTTCTCGAGACCAAGTTTGAACCGCATATAAGCGATCTATCGACATTTGAAGGATTTGATCACGACGAAGCTTGCGCCGGTTCCAATTATTCTTAGTGATATTTGGTTCACCAGATTACCATATCGATTCGGTTTGAATGAGTGTCAGTTTTATAAAAATAAAACAGAATTTGTTAATTTTTATATTTAAACCATGGAATCGGGAACACTAAGATTGGAGTCGAACCCGAAAGACATGTGTTTCAAAAGAAAATTGAATCTACACATCAAAATCTCTTTTCATTAATCTTAGTTATTATTGTTTGATTTTCTTCTTACAAAACAACAAGAAATACATTAAAAACAAATGACGATCTACCCTTTGATGTTTCTCATTCCTACAACCTTCATCCTGCAATATTGGCATAAATATAAATCATATATATGTCTAACAAAAAAATCCATATACATAATACATATATATAAGAAATTATAGAAAAATAATAAAAAATATAGATTATGAATTATTACAGAGGTGGAAAACCGCATTTGTCGTGCAGACATTGACGAAGGCAAGGAGAAACAGGGACAGTAATGCGGCCACCACATTGGTTGATGCACAATTGCTTGCATGTTACTACTGCTTCTCCTCCTCTAATGGCTGCCATCACCATCATCATCAACATTATCACACTCCATTTCTTCATCATCATCTTTCTAAGTTCTTTCCTTTGATTTGAATATGAGATTATGTATGTCTGTTTTTTTTTTTTTTGTTAGTGGAGACTCAGAGTTGTGTATATATCTGAAATTAGTGACCAAAAAATAAAAGCATATAAAGATGAAGGTAATATAATTAATAAATTTAATTAAAGTTTGACTACGAAACGATAATTTAAAAAAAATGCATTACTCTTTACAAAGAATCTAAATTAACTTTCTTTTGATATCATCATTACTATAAGTTTGAGTACTATATATATACAAAATATACATGCGATGAGACTGTTGTGAAAGATCATGACATATGTCAAAACTATGAATCATCAGATTTTGACATGTGTTGAACTTAATTTAGATTTTGACACCTATCATTTCAGTATTATGTCCAAACATGTTGATTTGATTTTTTTTTTTTTTAACAATGCTCTAATATTTCTGAATTTTAAAATTCATTTATTTACTGTATTTAAAATTTACGTGTATTATTATGTTAAGGTGAAATGTTTTTTTTTTCATTCTTAACATTTACCTTCCTTTATATTTTCTTTAATGGTTAAATAAAACTATTAAAATATTAGATAGAAACAGAAAATGAAAAGAAAAAAATTGGAATGTTAACGAAGAACCATAAATAAATTTGAGAAAATGTAAATGAGATCAAATTTATAAAAAAAAATGTAAATGAGATTTCGTTTAGTGAATCCTTCACGACATCAAAATTAGAGAAGTGGGCCACATATTGAGCACGAACCACAGATAAACTTGTCAATCACTCTATTATCTGTTGCTCACTTGCTAGCTACTAGACATTGCTGATTTTGTGTTCTTTACGCCACGGTGTTGTGTGATATATGATTTTGCTTCCAAGTTCTTCTATTTTATCGGATATTGGTAGTTGTTATTCTAATATTTCAGGGAAAAGTCTTATGGTATTTGTTTTCGAACAAACTGGAGATTAGTTTTCAGAATGTTCAAATCAAACGCTTGCCTCTCTTTAATTCATTGTGATCTCACTTCTATGCATGTGGGTCCGTCATCGGTCTACGTACGATCTAGTCTGATTACAATTTTTATTTCTTACCATATTATCGTGCTCAAATTTTTATTAAGTACACGCCAAATGATTTTTTTTTTTTTTGATATATTAAAATCAAATCAATCAGATAACTATATGGAAAAAATATAATTTTTAGATGTTTCCAGTAAATAGTTTCACAATTGATGTATTTTCATCTGATTATTTTGATTGTAATTATATTTGAAATCTAACTTTTTATTATCCTAATATTGAAAATAAAAAACTCAAACCAAACTGAACTGAATTTGTTGTGATATAAAATATCAGTAGCAACAAACATGCCAACAAAACATCTAAACATCATCAGTGTCCTATAGCTTTGTCTTAGCTCCAAAGTTAATAACATTTTATCCTCTGATTTCAATGGTTCTGTGGAGCCTTCATCCTGCTAAAAGCCACAAAACAGTGAAAAACCATGTCAAACTTATAATATAATTAAATGGTAGAAAAAAGTTAATAATAATAAAAAGAATTTTTACTTGGAACGACGAGTATTGGTAGGAAGAGAAGGAGGACCGCAATTAAAAAAGATACAGTTAGCGACGCAATTCTTATCCCCAGGCTTGTCTGAGCACAAGTCATTACAATGTTTCACACAGGCCGCACGTGACTGATCAGCCTTTACCTCTCCTATTATGGTTCCAACCACAACCATCATCATTATCACCATCATCATCACCTTCATCATTCTCATCTCTTCTTCTTCTTTTTACGTTTTTTTTTGTTTTCAATCTGTAATGAAACTTGCTATAAAATGCAGTAAATCACTGACTATTTATAGTCGTAAACCTACGTAACAGTAACTGTAATTGACTCTTAGTCATAGGAGTTGTCTATAGTAAGTTGACCAATTTTATTTTTTGTCATTAAGTTTATTTTTGACTGAATAATATTTCATTAATAGAAATATATCATTTTGAAACCTAACAAAATATGTATTTGAAAATCTAAGGATTGATAGTTTTATGAAACGATTCTAAATATGAAACTTCAAATTTTAAGATTGTTGGATAAAATATTTCCGAAATTACATTTTCTAAATATTATATTTTTTAAGTTAAATTTTGTCTAATTTACTAAAGTAGTTTTTTTGGGTCAATTACTAAAGTAATTTTTGTATTTATAATATTGAATGGCCCGAATAGCATTTTGGTAACCGTTTTTAAAATAGAATTTTAGAAATAAGACTCTGGTATTAAGATTTCTATAGTATGATCATCATTTGTAATTGTAACTCGTAATAGTGAATGATCTTTTACTTTGTAATTGTAACTCGTAATCGCTTAATGCTATAAAATATTAACTTATTATAAAATACAGTGAATGATCCCTTCGTAAACTTACTTGGCAGTTATTAACTCTTAGTCAAAGAAATCGTATATAGTAAGTTGACAAAAGAAATATATAAATATACCATTTTTCAGTATAAATATACAACTACGAATTTTGAGAATAAACAAACTTTATATATGGGTGCAATCCAAATTTTAGTTGTAGAAATTAAACAACTGGACAAAAATGAACGTAGTGATAAGTTACGAGAATATGCGATTGAATTTTCATAAAAGACGTTTAAAGTGATGGTGACGAAATTTTTGTTTCTATCCGCGGATAAGTAACTATGCTATCATTTTCACCATCACACGGTCAATTAGAGCAAATGAGCTAGCTAGCTAGTCCTCATAATTTATACACAGACAAGCAAATTATTATTGCCACGATCTTCTCGCAAAGACAAATAAACTCTAGATATGTTAAAAGTTTTATTTAATTGATCATTTTAACTAGCTTACATATATATATATATATTGTTTTACTGATGTATTTGTCTTCTAATGTTTTTCATTCCTATAGTCTCCATCTTGCAATATCCCCAAATAAACCATGTACTACAATTGACGTTATATATATTCTATGTTTGTGCACAAAGCTCCTGTGATCTAGAATTCCAATGAATCTAACAAAAATATATGCTTACAAACATGGCAGCACTAGATGTTCATGGTCCGGGACCAAAGATGGATCTAAGTGAAGTGTCATTGGTATCACCTTGTCATATAGGTTCCAATAGAGGCTGTGCAAGCCTCTTTTGCTAACTCTTGTAATTAACTGCAGCTTCTTAGTGGCGACATCAAGAGAGACGATGCTTTCAGGTAAATACAGGTAAACGAGAAGAGGATTGTTTGGATGGCAAAGTAAAGGCTGTGGACAAACAATCCGCCGTCTGGTTCCTGGAAGCGCACCTTCAATTTCATCTAAGTACATGAAATGTGACATGAGGAAGGACATACTATGTCGGTTCTCTGTCACCAGATTATATCCCCGCATGTAGTCTTGTATCCATGGAAGACCAGAAACCATGTCTCTGAAATAGATAGGGTCATGCTCTTGTTTCCATATGGATTGTTTGTAATCCACAAGTGTCCAAATAACTAGATGGTGATGTTCATCTGGAAAGAAAAATAAAATTCACATTAGTTTCAAAGACCTCTAATTTATTTGATTTATTTCAATATACGCATGGTTTTTAGTTACTCACCGAGAGAGTCATGATGATCACACCGATAGCAAACGAGCTGAATGATGCGTAGATGGTCCATGGAGTTGGTTAAGGTCTCTGAAACAACCGCGTTGCCACCATAAGAAGCATGATGCATCTCTTGGGTCAAATCGTATAAGAAAGAATATAAAGAACAATTTTTCTTTATTGATTTA